>JAMKCH010004994.1:0-33457 GCA_023653785.1 Ophioderma brevispina
TCGTCGTACACGGGTGTAAACTCTTCCAACCGTGCTCTAAAAGCAGGAAAGCTTCCACAAAAAAAGCTCTCCAGGTAATTATTGTCACATCCTTTTCGGGCTTTTTAGCGAAAAGTGAAGATAAGAAGCGCACCTTCACCGGAGTTATAGGGTATGCCAAAGTCGAATGGTAGGGGGTGGTTGGCACGACAAAAAAAAAAAAAAAAAAAAAAATAGGAAAATATTCTGCACAGTAGGGCCTCTAAAACTCCAATGTTCCTACCCGTTTGCGCCAAAATTGTATTGTGCATATTTTCTTTGGAACAAAGCTATAAAATTGCCAACTCGGCGGGGACTTTATGACATCATGTGACGATTACAAGGTATGGTGGTTACTTATTTTTTGATAGCAATGGAAAGGGAGAATCATAGCTATCTACGGTATCAAAGGCATCGGGGTTTTTTGGGCTTTATAATGAATTCTCGCGGTGAGGGATCCACTCCCTTGGTAAACCGTATTACAAAAAAGGGCTGGTAAGATGGGGTTAAATTTCGCATAGATTCCTGGTTAATGTAGCGAAGTTCTTGTGGTAACGTTACAAGTAGGGGGTGTGTTATTTTGCAAAGTTGATTTTTTAATGTGAGGCCCCCTTCAAAATATGGTATCCCCAAACAAATCAAGAATATAAAAGATTTTTTCAAAAAAAAGGTTTTGCATAAACCCTGTCATGCCCCTTGAAAATTTTGATGACAAGGTTCCGAATTTGACAGGTTTTCATGTAGCAGACGACATTTATTGATATTGTAAGTGTAGAAATGCCTATATATGAAAGCAAATTACAGTGTAATTTGACAATATAGGTGTCTAAGAGTGTTGCAGCTAATTGTGATTTACATTTGTGGAGTGCAAAATATAAATTGATTAAGTAGTCAGTTAATTGATAATGAACCAATAAATTGATTAATTAACATATATTCCAGCATTGAATGTGATGATTTATGAACTATCGCTTGATGTCATCCAATTTTAAGAACTTCAGGACCACAGTTAACAAAGTTTACTGATGTTGCTTGATAACTAATTGAATATTAAATTGGTTTAAGTATTTGAGGTCTACAGTATTGACGTTGGACACTTTTCATGTTCTCAATTTGCCTCTTCAGATTTAAAGACCCCATCTAGTTATTAGCTAATTCAAGACTCAAGATTCTTATAGATTTTAAGAAAGTATGGGTACATGGAGCTGAGGAAACTGATTCAATAAAAGGAAGTCCACTTGAGGTGTTTTCACACCTAGATTGAATGTTCTAGGGTTACATTTTTTGAGTTTCTTTATTTACCCAGTTTCCATATTTGGTACTTGAGATGGAAGAACATAGGCCTACTGTCATATGCTTGGTCTAAATTTGAGTATATACATACTTGGTAGGCATTAAGTTATGCTTGATGTATAAGAATTAAAATTGAGAATAGAATGACTGGAAAGATTGCCAATAAGTTGTCTTACGAAGTGCACCTTTAAAGTCATTAAAAGTCAAATAGCATAGGTCTCCAAATGTCACCTCCCAAAACAAGTGATCTACCTTATTATGTAGGGAAGGCACGGCCATTGAATGCCAAGTTATCTTTGGATAGCAAAGGATGTCCTGACCATCTGTGTAGTGTCAGTTCGTTTCAAGAACTGACTGAGTTACAACACACTTTCCAGTATATGTGGTCAGCATGTCTCAATTTCGGTAAACTGAAGACTGCCAGAAATATTATGTTCAGCCTTGGGTTGAAACAAAATCGATGAGGGTCTAAGTAGTGACAGCCACTGTAAAACTACGATATAGTAATACTATGGGTGTGCCATTCACTTCAGCTGAGATGTATAGACAAGTACATGGTTGCACAGGACCTTGATATGAGATAGTGAAGTAGCGATTATCTGTGAGTAGAACACATCATGCACGGGACACAGCACTGTCACTTCCCAAAAAACAAGTGATCTTTCAGGTGAAGAAAGATCACAAGGAACGCATTCCTGAGCAAGCAACCTACATGTAGTGCTAAAAAACATGAAGGTTGAGTGAGCTCAATGAAGGTGAATGAATTCTTTAGAGCTAATGTATATCTTCAGTTTGGGATCATTGAAGTCAAGTTGAATTTGGCACTTGGACACTGTGAGCCCATATAGGACCTAATTAATATCTTAAAAGTCAAAAAGTTACTGAAACCCCAATCCTTAGAAGTGTGTAAGGATTTTAGAACATTTAGTTTACATGCATTAAAATTGCATATGACAGGCTAAGATTTGAGTTTTAATAACTATCCAATATAATCCCTATGAAATACACAGTGCAACTCTTCCGAATTCAGCAACATATTCAAAAATTTAAGAGGGTATGTCAGGGGGGTTACCCAATCTCAAATTATTTTTCATTGTTATATTCGTGTTAAGTAGGGTCCACTACATATTTTCAGGGGGGCCCCAGAAAAATTTGGAATTATACACCCCCTATTACAAGGCAAAGCAGACGAGATTGGATAAACGAAGCGATAAAGACACTAAAGGGTAATCGAATTTAGTGGGAGACAGTGGTGGCAAATTTTGAAGGATCTACATAGTTGCCACAGACAGGTCGTAAGACACGGTTCTTGGTCAATTTTGGTGTGCTGATTCCAAATCTCTATGTGTACTTTCATAAAAAGTGGGGGAAAGTCCTCATTTTTGCATTAAAAGGCACTATTGGATTTTGAAATATAATATTGGAGTTTTTGCAGTTAATAGTTAAAAACAGCATAATTTTGTGATGTTTGCCAACAGTAAATTGATTATCTATTGCTATGGATGTTTAAAAAAAAACCAGTCAGGGAATAAAATTACAAAAACTAAGCATTAAAGGGGATTGTCTTTGTGCAAAGCTTAACAAAATAATAAATGGGAGAAATTGATTTCTTTTTTTAATTATAAAGTGGCACGTCGTCCAATACATCCCAAACGACCATTAAGGGTCCTCTTTAATTTTCATTAAAGTGGCACTCATTGATTTTTAAAGATCAACATTTCAATATTCCAGTTCAAAGACTTGAAGCCTTTCAACTGGAAACAATTAAAAAGAATCCATTATTGTGTTATTGATGAAGTATGAATTGCTATTGTCTCTAGCTATGATGTGTAAGGAATCCCAAATAGACATTAACGGGCAAAAAGGTACAAAATCGACTTTTCATTGTGCAAAAGTTAAATATATATAATTTGGCCATCAAAACATACCGTTCAAACAAGTCATAGTGGATAGGGGCACAATATGTAGTGGTTTATCCTTTCCCAATTTTCCCAGCATAAACGTTTCCCCAATCCATAAGTACACCTTCCAGCACCCTTCACGCGGGGGAGGCCAACCAATCGTGGGTGGGTGGGTGGGTGTCGTATATGGCAAGCCAAAAAGGTCATTACGTATTGGCGGCAAGGTGTGATAATTTTACGAGTCTTGACTTTAACTCCTACTTGAACCGTGTATGTTTATGGCCGATCAGAGATCAACCCAGTGGTCTGTAACTCCAAGTCAAATTGGCTATGCCTTCACTTAAATCTTTCAGAAGCGGGTATTAGTGTCCTGACCGTCCGGGCTTACCGCACGACCATCTATGAGCTCCATAGGGGTTTTTTGGGGATGGTAATGACGGTTTCCTCCATCCTCCGCTAGCCGCTTTCCTGACCAGCTGGTAGGGTATGTTTTCTTGGTTCGTACTCTTTGCGTATAAACCCTTGGTTCCGGAATGGGGACCGTTCTAGGTGCTCAACAATTCTTTGCATCAAAATTAGATTGGAAACCACCCCCAAGAGCTTTATTCTTCCTTGACTTTATGCCTATCTAGGAAGACCACCTTCTTGGGTGGCTGTCGCCTATGGCCGAATGGGTGTGAGACCCAAGACCTTACGCACTGATGATGTACCTACTCTGCTTTGGGGCGGGGAGTGGCATGTTCCTGGCCAAAAAACCATTCTTTCTTTACCCCGAAAGCGTGTTTCTGCCACGGCTCACCAAGGTTGCATGCCACTCAGTGGTGCCATGGTGCTCGGTTAGGGGCCATTGAGCGTGGATCTGGAGATCGTACAAAGAACTCCGTACGCCAAGCATAACTCGTTATTTACACAATTGGCACCCCATGGTCCTGCACCTGAGACACACGCAGCCGCTGGATTCCTCAGTCATCCGAGATGCGCATTAGAGCCACATAATTCCCTGACAAGGCTCCTTAGTCAGGGTGCATGATGTGATTCAATACCTCAATCCTCATTCTGGGTGTTCTATAAATGGTCCTCCATTCCCACCATTTTTGACAACGTCGGATGGATTTCGGCTTCCGCACCTTGCAAGCAAGACTTAAATGGTGTGTTTGGTATTAAAACGGACGGGCAAGCCGCTGTCAAAATTCCTACAAGCTCTACTAAGCAGGTCGATCAGACCGTGTTGAGGGGTGTTTTGCGTTATGAGTAGCTATATTATCTGCGACCCTCTGCCACCGGATTGCTGTAAATTGTGGGAAAAGGGAGCCGTATGGCTTCCCCGTGGCCCTTATCGGGCATATCCCCCGAATTTTCACCTCTTATTCCTTGGTCACTTGGGACTGCCAACCTTATAAAAAATCCGTTTTGATAATTTTGGTTAGTACTTGGAGATTTGATTGTATTGTAATGAATTATGATGTAATGTTTAACGTGATATTGGCTCCTTTGATTCCTTAAATGTTAGATATTTCACAACTACATTAATTTTGATGTCAACATAAGAACGTTTGCATCAGCTTAAAGCGCCGGATATACCATTTCCCCTGTTAGCTATAGAGGAAAGCTTTTGTTATAAAAATTTCCTTTTGCATGTCCTTCTATAAGATATCCAATTAAATTTCTCCGTCAAATGAATATGGCTGTGCTAACGGTGTGTCGTTTCTTATGTTGTTGCATTGTAAACACAATCATATTGCAAACTATTATAGTTGCAAATGTATGAATAAGTATGTAAAATCATGCATGTGTTAGCATTCAAATTTTATTTCGCTTGAAACCATGTGAATACCAACTTTAAAATAATCCTTCAGGAAATTCCTTCACCTCAGTATAATGATATGATCAACACTAAGAATTAATTTTCTCCTTGTGCTAAATGTAACCACTGAAACTAATAGTATATCCATTAAAAGGTCACATATATTGTATAACTCTTCAAATCAGGTAGTGTCCCTTTACCTACAAATTTGAGGTACTTTTCCCACAACTTTTGTGAAAGTCACTAAGATATTGAAATCAGCAACCCTCAAATTACCAAACCATCTCAACCTTCGTGGCCTCACCGTGTAGACCACCCCCCTCAACTTTCTAGAGGCTTCTTTGGGAGCGGCTCGGTCAACGAAAATGGATTTCGTCTCTTTGATCACTGCTGTTTCCCCCAATTTCTGTTAATTCTGCGAAGTAATTGCTGAATGTTTTGAACCACATTATCTGTACACATCGTTCGTAATGGCCGTAAGAGATAACAATCAATTATAACTGCCTTGCAAGGATTAAGGATAATCACCTTATGTATTATACAGACGCACTTTTAACTTAAGAGTTCGAAATACTCTATGCATGACTTTTGGTAATCCATGGATTTTATAACTTTTCATTTAATCTTTCTAGTGTATTCATCCAAGTGTATCGTAGTTTGCTATTGGTATATTACTTTGTGTGTAATTTTAACATTATTCTGCATTAAGCTTCCGAGGATTGAGAGCCTTATGGCCCTCACGAAACAGATCTGTAAAGCTAGTCTTTCTACTGTATTTCAAGTATGACACTTATATCAAAACTTAATAAATCCTTTACACTTAAGTGTTGATTAGATTCCGTATATATGTGTACTCATCATGGCCGAGTCATGAGCAGCGATGCATTGTCGACAGTGGCGTTAGCCATATAAAAATACACTTTCGAGAAAGGCAATGATTACAGAAACAATTCGCTGTAGAAAGGCATTTAATAGGATGTGTTGCTCCAACGTAGATTCTATGGTTGTCAAGCAGATTTTTTTTGGGGGGAGGGGTGCGGGATGTAGAAGAAGTGGGACTTTTTACAAAAACTGAACCTTTTTTGCTAAAGTGGACATAACCCCTAAATGGCCCTCTTTAGACTTTTTGAACATTGCAACACCAAAAGTGGGCTTTATTGTCCAATTTTCTCTATATTGGACCTTTTTATCAAATAATTAGCAAAGTTGGACTTTTGTGGAATTTGGGGGGTGCCACCGCGTATGGGCCTGAGAATCCAAACAAAACCCCAGGGCAACAGGATGGGGATATACACGAAAGGTGTGAATTCCCCGCGCTATAGCCTTGGGATTTGTTTGGACCGATTGTTCGGACAACAAATCCATTACGTGGCACTTCTAAGCGAAAGGCCATCCTTTGTTTAAAAGACGCATTCAATAATGTGTATTCTTTCCAAATATATTTTAAAGGATGAGCTTGTATCTCACATTTTTCATTGACGAATTTTACCATGGTCATTAATGGCAAAATTTCTACTTTTCATACACCTAACTAATTTTACTTGTATTTTGCTACGCTGCCATGGAAATATGAACGTATCAGCATTAGTAGCTACTTTGCCTTTGTTGCAGCTTGGTTACGCTAAAGCTCAACATTTAAAGGAGTTTTCTCCCTAGAGACATACTGCATCGACTCTCATGTAGGTCTCTTGTGCCGGTTTCAGTACCAGTCCTAGGATAAACGCCGATACAGTAAAATTGAGGATTTGCACACATATCTTCTTCTGCTTTAATATGGATTATTTCAATTGCGAAGCATTTTATCAGCACTGTTTCGAAAGCATGTGAGTACCTAACTGTTGAACGGTATCTGAAAAATCATTTCGGATTAGTCCCCATACAATGTGTATTGAATGAATTCCTCAAAATCCCACCCACTTAATGGGATAAACAAATAACAGTCTTGATTCTGGATATATGCAAAGAAATCGATCAGTACTTTCAGTCCTAAAAACCTGAAATAGCCGAAATAGGCTGATTTTGCATGTTTGGCACTGACCCCGGGGGGGGGGCACCCGTCCCGAAAGCACCCCAAGATACGCCCCTGGCTTATATAAGCTCTCATACAGAGAAATCAGTAAACTTGTTTTAATACTGGAAGGTACTTGCTGATTTCTTGGCCGTGATGAAAAAAAAAAATCAAGATAATTCCGTACCATATATTATTTTTAAATACATTAAAGGAATTCCATAAAAATGACCATATTGTCATGAAATACTCTGGTCTTAGGTAAAAATGCTAAGAACCTGGGGCTTCAGGTACATTTTAACCCCAAGCGCTTATCAATTTCTATGTATTAAATCTGACAATTCAGACTTCGTCGTGTTTCCTGTCTGATAAAAAAACAGTGATTAATGTATGGACATTTAAAATGCATTTTGATATCAGATTGAATAAAATGAGAGCAAATAAGATTTTTGCTAGTATATTGGAAATTAAATTATTTTTATGGAATATCACTTGTTTGGGATTCTGTTTCAATTGACAGCCTTCCAAAATAGTCTTTGAGGGCAACAAGATTAAACAACCTTAGATACACATTAGCTCATTGGGCGCATAAAGCTATCTCAAGTCTCAAAATCCTCCATGCCTTCATTCGTTTGAATGTATGTTTCATGCCGTTTCTAAGATAAATCCTTGCCAAAACTCAATTTAGAACTTATGAGAAAAAAAAATCCCTAGGACTACAATCAAACTGCAAAAAGTATTATGTTACTCTTGTGAAGTTTAGAAGGTATAATTTTATGATTAGTATCATTAAAAAAAATTAATCAATCACGTTTATGTATGGGCTTGTTTGCCTTTATTGTAAATACATTGTAATTTTTTATCACCAAATGAGTTACAATTCAGTTATATATGAACATCATGGATTATACTATTGATTTATAACCACAAAGGTACGTGCAAACAAATGAACATCAACTTTAATGTGTATTTTCTTGTGGTTTTCACACTGTGAGCTAGTTTGCTGAAGCAAACACTTCCCGAGTGGTTTATAACAAAATCATTCTGTTTTTACACATAAAGGTGTTTATTTGTACTTAATCATTTTCATGTGAGAGATAACACATGCAAATGGCATGCAACCAGCGAAAATACTGTTTTTTTAAAACCGTTGAGGGCGCAACTTTTTTTTTTTTAAAATGTGCAAGTGACTCTTAATGGTTAGTTAAGTGTGTGCCTCTCATTAGAATGGACACAATTCATGCAACTGAAGATCTCATTGCGTGTTCAAAGTTCACGTTAAGCACGGCAAATAGTTTTGATACACTTTGTATTTAGCACAGATTCCGTAGAGGAGTAATAAATTCTTGTACACAGGCGACTCAAACACTGTCACGTATCACTTAATGCAATCGATCACCAGCATGGCTACATCACGTACTCTCAAGAAGAACTAGTGAACGTAAATAATATTATTGAAAATGGAAATAGAATTTATAATTGATAATTCAAGCGGATAATGACATTTTAGAATATTATATTCACCTAATGCCATTCTGAGTACGACAAGCGAAGGTCTCTTGAAAAATTATGGCATGGTATAAATTTGCAATATGGGGTTCGTATATCCCAAGTCAAATTGGGAAAAAATACTTTTTTAGTTTAGAATTGAAGTTGGGAGAAAACTACAATCCTATATGCAATAATAATAAGCAATGATATTTCCACAACTTAGTCATAAGTCATGATTTTATATTTACCAGTTTACCATTTTTTCCCCTTTCAGAAGAGAGCATTGGTCATGAAAATTTGGACTCCGTCATTTTCTGACAGTCTAGTCCCTATTGAAGCCCAGCCACAACATATATACATTTCTCATTATAGTTTGTGTAGATTCACTAGATTGCCATAAGAAACACTTTTTGGTTACACCAACTATAGTGTCCTCCCCGAATAGGAAATTTATTATTTCGAGCGGGAATCGAACACATGCCCTCACCTCCGATGTCAGGCTCTATAGCGTCGTAAGCTAGCGAGACGTTGAAACAGCGATAGAATCTCATCTAAGGGCCATTTCCACATTTCCCCCATATCTTTAGCTACAAACATGGCGGACAAACAACAACGAATTGAATATGATTAAGAAACACCACTTTCTGTTATTAACAATTGATAAACATTTTAAGACACTTGGCATTTCTAAATCATTACACGATCAGTGATTCAGCCGAAAGGGTCAAAAATATTTGAAATTTGCAGAAATAGCTTAAGAGTGTAGGATAAGTCTGTAATCCTCATAAGTTACTTTTTTCCAAAGAGAAAAACATAGAAAAGAGGGTAGGGTCTCCGCCTTTCCGCGCCTTTTCTTCTCTCTTTCAGTGTTCAAGATATGAATCTCCATTTCACTTACGTGTTGTGTAAGTGTCCGTACGGAACCGTTATGACTAAACTATCAGATTTTGTAACTTATTAGCTGCTTCTGGCCGTATCACTTTACGGGTAGTTAGGGTACCTGTACTTGTTTACAGACATGCAAAAATCTGATTTTGATGATTTTTTTCGATTTTCGATTTAGCAAAACAATGATAGATGCTTTTCACTTCATATGAATGTACCCAAAATAAACCAACATGGTCAAATGCGGTGCTCTTTATGTTCTAGATATTGACATCCCAGATAAATCTCGAAATATCAATGTCAATGAAGGCGATGGCAGAGTGGACAGTAGAACTCATCCGCAAGAACCGAATGGGACAGCAACAGTTCGTAGACCAACTAACGCACTTTCTCGGGCTGAACGTGTTAATATGGCCACCAACCCTTACAATTTGAAAAAGAGTTCCTTACATATCTTGGTTGAATAGACTTAATCCGTAATATACTAGTACCCAATGACAAACAAAGACACAAAGATTGACAATGATAACGACAACGAACGCAAAACGAGAACATCAAGAGACACGACATATCATAGGAGGAGTTATAAACCATACAATCCATGATAAGGCACCATGACTTATGGAGAATGTCTTAAAATGGCAGAATTCAACATCATTGTGTTTGGGCGGTGTAGCCCATTTTTTCTTTCACGAGTTACTATTTTGCCTCATGCTTTTTTCAAATAAATATTATTATTATTATTATTAATTCCCGTGTTATTCGGATCAAGACACGATATTCGCAGTTATGTACACCGTTAAAAATGTTCCTAATTTTACCAGACTTTACCTTTTAAATTACGGTAAACCCCATTTATTCAATAATCTTCACGCTTTATTACCTATACCTAACATAAAATTACAATTAGAAGGAGAAAAATTGTAAATAAACAGTGGCTAGAAAATAATACTACACATTTTGAAAAAAAAGGTAGTATTTATACGCTGACCGTTATTATATATTGCGTAATGTTACGTTCTTTTGTAACTTACTTGTTTTTAATGAAGAATATGAACTATGGAAATCGGTTTACCTATAAAATGTGTTAAATAACGTCGTAAGTAACGTCATTAAAAATGCAAAATCCTATTTTCCCTATCATTTAGTTTACAAAACTCTTGTAGAACTCAATTCCTCCTTTTGTATTATATTTAGTTTAATTTGAAAAAAAAAGTTGTACACACATATATATTTAATTTTGGCATCTGCTATCAGTAAAGTCATGTAGTGTAGTGGATAAGGTTTAGGACTTGTAATTTTAAGGCCCTGGTTCGAATCTATGTAAGGTACATGTATTAAGTTTACTCATATGATAGAATGTTTACGTTACCATGTAAAACAAAGTGTATAAACTGGTTTAAATTTTTATTTCTTCACGGTTTCCCCTTTGCTTATTTTTTTTCTCAAAATATATAAGTTTGCCTGAAATATAACTTTTTTGCAACCACGTGGTAACGTAAATACAACGTTTGCATGATGCTATAGCTACAACGTGAAAATTTGGTCAGAGGATTGTAATAACGTTTTAATTCTTAATATTGTTAAACAAGTCAAAAACCAACAATAACGTTGAAACTGAGATTTTACGCCGTTATTTTACGTTCCCTGCAATGGTTTCGCATTTTTACGGCTCCAGTTATTTTACGTTCTGCACGTTGTGAGTCCCAGCTGCCAGTCAAATCCCTGTTTTTTACAGGTTTATTTTTATCAGTGTAGTAGTTTAAACGTTTCATTTCGACTTATTCTCTGTTTCCTATCTTACAGATGCGCACACAACTGGGCAGACCGCCATCGAAGGTACTGACTTCGTCTCTCTTAATGGTCAAGGATATATTCTATCAGATAGCGCGCCCTCAACTCTACTTAGTATCAATATATATGAAGATGACAGATTCGAAAGTAATGAAACGTTTTTGGTGACAATCAGTGGGAACGTTGGAAATTGTACCAATGCGACGATAACCATAATTAACGATGATCCAGGTAAATCAGCTTCATTTCTTGGCAGGGGCAATATTTGAATATCTAGGTCTACAAAATGGCGGTCGAAATTTATCATGTATTTCGATCATGCTGTCACGCCACCATTTTTACACCGATTTTTGAGAAGACTGAACCAGAATATAAGCAATATACAGAGAAGCAACTTGGATCCACAAATAAGTAGCCTGCAACATGCAAGTATTATTCGTTATTGGATTTGGGGAAATTTGAGGTAATTTTAGTTCAAGAAATGGCATTATGAGATCTGGATCAGGTGAATCGTCGCCAGGCAGCTTTGGTTTGGTTTGCTTTCACTCTTGTCTAATAGGATGGACAGTATCTATCCTAGGCGATTTGTTTTTTGAAAAAAAATCGCTTCTCTCTTAGGGGCGCAAACAGAGACCCCAAACCTTTGGTCAATTTTGCGCACTGCTCAAAGAGCAAATACCAAAGTAGGCGGGATTTTACAATGTTATTTTGTCAAAATCATAGGCCCAAAATAAAGTGACACGAGGACATACCAGAAAGAAGCAACCCGGTTTTTTTTCGAACCCATTTTTTTTACCTATTTGGAATGCTTACCAGTATATTAGATCACACCCGAAGTGAATAAGCAGAATAACCGTCGTTATGTAATAAGAAAATTATGATGATGATTTAGAATTTTCTGTCGTGTACGACAGAAAAATCAAAGCTTGCTTTTCTATGGGGACGAATGGCATAGAAGTTCAAAATATACTGCTTTTTATTACTTGTTTGTCCAATAAACCTTCGAAACGTTCTCGCTAGGTGTTCTACAACCGATCAAGTGCAAATTTAGAGAAATTCGTATCCCAAAAATACAACACATATTATTTGTATAAAGAGCTGAAAATTGTCTGCTAACAATTTACAAGCATTTTCCCCATAATGTAATTAACACCTAAGAGAATCGGCAGACTGTCACAGTCGGAGGCCTGGAGAAGCCTGTACACATCAACAAATCTTATCTGAAATGCAACAATCACAATCAATACTCCATCTAGAAGTACTAATGAGTAATTTTCTTGGAATGGATCAAGGATTCAAAGTCATTCCATTGTTGGGATTTTAAATAATTTCAAATATAAATCAATCCCAACAGTATAGAACAAATGCACTGGATAAACTTACTGCTCACTTTTGAATATAGTGTTATCACGGTGTGTTTGTGTTTGTACTTCATACAATATTTTTCATTTCAAATAATAATGTTATACTCTTGCAGATATCGACCCTCCGGTGCTTAACGTTTCCATACACAGTATTGAGATAAACACCACATCTGGAAAATCCTACGCCATTGCTATTTGGACAGCTCCTTCTGCGAGCGATAATTCAGGCGTTTACACTTTAATGTCAAACTTCAATCCCGGAGACAACTTTTCAATCGGTGTGACAAATGTGACGTATTTAGCTTTTGATGAAGCAGGCAACGCGGCAGCATTTACTTTCAATATTACTGTGAAAGTTAAGTATATTCCAAGAGTATGCGTTTGACCGAGACAAGAGGTTTGTTTCTTAGATTATCTAGAACTTTGTTCCTGAGGAAGAAACATACACCCACAAGCATACGCATACACACACAAGCACATACCGTTAGACAATAACATTAAATTAAGACTGGATATGTGTAGACATAAAAATCCCGATAACCATTCAAATAAAATTCTATTTCAACAGATTATGAAAAACCAGTTATTGCCAACTTAATACAGAACATTACCCAAAATACTGACTTCCGCAAACCTAGCGCCGTTGTCACCTGGAACGAACCCAATGTTACAGACAATTCTGGTGTGACACCTGAAGTAATGTTTAGTAATAAATCCGGCGATTCTTTCGGGATTGGAAACACGGAGGTGAACTACACGTTACGTGACTATTCTGGTAACACCGTGTCTGCTTCATTTTGGATCACAATAGAAGGTAATTTTGCTGTTTTAGAGTGGTTATTGATAATGTCACATACTGGCTTTTGTGCCAAAGTGCGCCTTTTGATAAAGATTCATAAACGTTTATCATGAGAGAAGACATATGATTGGATAAAAATCATGCATTGATATTTGTCATTGCACGGTGCGTGTGTTAATGAGCGTACGCGATGTGCTTAGAACGTTTACGCGCGACGTTGGATTGATTCATTTTGTGAGCGGGTGTGTGCATATTTTCGTTTGGAACATTACTGCATTGGATTTCATGCCGTATTCAGATATTTTTTGGGTAAAATGTCTGCTGTAATAACGTTAATGAATTAGGTTAATGTCTGCATATTTTTAGTGTCTCGTGCATTAGCAAAAATCAATGCACTTGCATCAGTTTGACCAGACTCATAATGGCACTCGCCCCTGTGGTGCTCGTGCCATTATTCGTCGTCAAACTGAGCGGCGTGCATTGATTTTTTGCCAATGCACTCGAAGCTAAAAATATGAAGACATTAACCTCTAATCAAGTGCAAAAGTATACAAAATGTATAAGAATTGCCCCTATACATTATGGAACAAAGCGATCCATATAATGCAGTAATTAAATTGTACCTGTGAATTACTTATAAATTACAACAAAAGTTCAAATTTCAACATATTATTGTACTCTGATCAGATAATTTTGAAAACGGTATATGCTGACGCATGTTCTATACACGACGTTACATAAGTCACTTTGTGAAAAAAATAATTCTTGCAAAATGCAAATACAATCGGCGCAATATTCCAAAATGAATAATTTCTTAAAAGGTTGCAGAATTCAGCAACATATGGCCTAGGCCTTTGACAGCACATGGTCAAATAGTTTAATGACGGTATGTGTCGACGTATGTTCCATACACGACGTTACATAAGTCACTTTGTAAAAATAATTCTTGAAAAATGCAAATATAACCGGCGCAATAGTCCAAAATTTCCTAAAAGGTTGCAGATTTTTGAAACATGTGGCCTTTGGCACCATATGATCAGATAGTTTAAAGACGGTATGCCGACGTATGTTCCATACACGACGTTACATTTTTTTAATTAAATAATAAATCTAATTTTATTGCCCGTTACTAAAAAACATTAAGCCCACATTGGGCTGAACAGAAATTATCAAAAATTCACTTAAGCTGCTTTTCTTTTTAACATTAACTGCAAGTCATGTTTTACACGCTTTACTGAAAATAAGGGTTGTTTAAAGGTGCAACGAGAGATTTTGAAGCAGCAAGATATTGTGTCACAATAGTGATATCATATAGATAAGACACTCAATAGATCTTTTACCTTGTATTTGGCTACAGAAATGTCTTAAGAGAGAGAGAGAGAAAAAAGTGATTTTGATTTGCTTATATTTCAATATAAAACATATGCTGAATTTCGTATTTGCTTCTATACGAAATTAAAAATTTCACATTTTTTGTACCAAAGAAACACTTCTCAGCTTAATATCCTTTCAGATGGGGATATTTTTGATAGAAAGCTTTACATCAGGGCAAAAATCAGAATTTTCACATGCTATTTGAAATCTCTCGTTGCACCTTTAAAGTGACATTCAGTGATTTGTTGATGGTGATCAACACTCCTGCCGTTTTATCCATAGTTCTACAGAAAACCACAAAACAAACCTATATTGGAAATTATGAGTATTTATGCATTTTTTTTCAGTTTCCCATTGGCCACTGTGGAACAATTAAAATCTATTATAGGCCAGTCAAAATAGGATGAATGCTGCCTTAACCCAACACTAATTGCAACAGAATCAATTCCAACAGAATTGTATTGAGAATACCTTTAAAAACACCATATCAAAAGTCTACCAAAATCAAAGGAGTGGAACATATATTTTTAAGGGGGCAAGGTCTATACAGGGGTCAAAATATGAAAACTATCAAAACGTGTCGAAAAGTATGCTAACGTGTTCGTTACATTTCCAGGATTAAAAAAAAGGTATAGTTTGCCCCATCTGCAGGTTGTAGTTCAATAGTTATGAGTCAAAATAGGTTCAAGGTCACAATGGGGGTAAATTTTCAGATATATCCGTTCGTTATAAAAATGGTGTCAAATTGTTCGTCTATTGGTACAGAACCCGAAAATATACTGGTTTCACCATATATAGTATTCGTTACATAATTGGAACGCAAAATGTGACTGGGGACTACAGGGTCTATGGGAGGTCACTAGTAATAGCTCTGTAATTCTTATATAGAAAGTTCAAACAAAGAATCTATTTACATTTACTTATCTAGTGGGACAAATTTAACAGTTTACAACCAGTCCGATCAAAATCGGACCATGCTATGAATTTTACCCCAGGATGACCTTGAACTGTTATGTGCCTATTGTACTAAAACTATAACGCGTAGATAGGGCAAACTATACCTTTTTAAACCTTAGGAGTATCCTAATAAATTGGTACATCATTTAAATCAATTCGAACAATTCTAATTTTTTACCCCTGTACAAATGTTGCCCCCTTATTTTTACATGCTCCACTAGGTTGATTTTGGTAGACTTCTAATATATTATTTTTTGACTATTTCACAGTATATTAACACCAAATTGTTTCTGTTGCAACTTGTGTTGGGTCAAATCATAAAATCACTGGACTATTATGTTCTGATGAATCTAAGTGGGGGAAATATCGGATCCAAAACATAATAATGACAAAATTGGATGATTTACACCCAATATTAAATGGTCTCGCTATAGTTTTAACAAAAATTGGGCTTGACTTCGTTTTGCCCAATATTTTAAAACTCATAGCTCTACCAATACATATGGGCGCAACCAATCCAATTTTATACCAAAATTGGTTTCATAATAAAAAATACATTTGGCTTATTTGTATTCCTTTGTTATTTACGCCATGAGTACACACAAAAATCTCAGATTTTTGCAAAAATTGAGGGTGCACTTCTCATCAAATCTCTGAATGTCTAGTCTCTTAGCATCAGTTTATGCTTTTACAACTTTTATAGACAATATTCAATATGACGTCAGCCACCAGACATGTTGGTGGACAAGATGCATACATTCCAGGAC
Organism: Ophioderma brevispina; assembly: GCA_023653785.1. Classification (NCBI taxonomy): domain Eukaryota; kingdom Metazoa; phylum Echinodermata; class Ophiuroidea; order Amphilepidida; family Ophiodermatidae; genus Ophioderma; species Ophioderma brevispina. Next base: position 16,456 of record JAMKCH010004994.1, read on the forward strand.
CACAACACATTAAGCTGTCAATCGATCCATGTTTAGCGATTGCACAGGGATCATTGACAGGTGAATGTATTGTAGTACTGGAATGCGTCTATCTTGTCCACCAACATGGCTCGCTATTGAATACGGTCTATAAATGATAAATCAAATATACTAAAACTAACAATTCGCTTGACGTTATTGCTGTACGATAGACTAAGCAATTTTGCTTGCAGGGAATCAATCACACAATATTATAATTTAGATTGTCGATTTCGATACCCCAATACACTGCGTGGCTACCACATGGTAATACATAAAGTAATGTCTTCAATTTTCAGTTTCAGTTCATGAAAATACAGTGATTCATGCAAATTTATTCACCGGTCACGAGTTTGGCTTTGGGGGAAAGTTGCGTGCTGTATTTCTTTTCCTCTCCTGTACGAACAAAAATTGCCCCGTAAACCACCTGCAAAAGTTAGTGTGAAATTAAGGGGTTGCACAAAAGACTGGTCGCCTATTTTAAGATAACATAGTAGCACCGAAAGAAACACATTCACACATGATTTTGAGTACCTCTTCATGAAAATACTGATTTTGAAAGTTGTTTTTAATCGCTTGTATTTTAATATTAGTGCAACTCTTGCTTATCTCAAAATAGGCTGTCACAGACGCGCTCGATACCACCCTAGACCAACCCCTTAATCCTGCCATCCTGTGCATTTTTGTAGTGAAAAAAACATCTGTTAGATACAATTTTAAATATATGCACTGACATAATCACCTCACAAATATGTTTGTCCTAATTTGATATAAGGCATGACAGAAAGCATTCCTTTACAGGATATTTGTAACATGCGCTGCCATACTCAGCTGTTGGTTTGTAGCACGCTGTTTCCAAGTCACTATTTTTTTCATTTCAATGAAAGTCAGTGCATCTTTAAAATGTGCACTTGTGTTTTATCTGAGATTATTATTCCTGGTTATTATCTTCTGCAGTCGGAGCCAAGAGCACCTGTCGCCTTTCCAAGAAGGGTACATTATTTTTATCCTTTTAACGATATTGGAAAAGTAAAACAAAAAATAAACATCTGATAAAGTTAATCTCGCTATTTGTTTCGTAGACATAATTACAGTATACCCTTTGCACCTATACTCTGTATCATGCGTTTTATTCCATCTTCTCTGACTCCATTAAAGGATTGAAGCACATGACATAGGCTCCCTAACATAGGTGAGAAGCAGAGGGTTTTTGAACTAATCTCATAATGCATTTCAACATGTCTATACAGTACTGTACTAAACACATGTCGGTACTTAGGGATAAAAAATGTTCCAACAGTTTACAAACCACAGCACATTTCATGGTCATGCTAAAAATTCCCTACTCACGCTTTGTGGGCTAAAATGAGCGTAAAAGTCGGGGTTTTCTGTGTTAAGAGTGAGGATTGTGTGGGATCACATGACCTTACATGTGAGTCTACAACTCATAAAGTGTTGATTTTGTGTGTGTGTGTGTGTGTGTGCATGGTTTGTGTGTGCGCATGGTGTGTGTGTGTGTGTGTGTGCATGTGCGTGTATATATGTGTGTTTGTGTGCGTGTGCGCATGTGTGTTTCGTATGTGTTTGGTGGGGTGATCTTAATTTATTACCACATAAACACATAAAAATATTAATATCTAACTACCGAACTTATCAAATTTATAGTCATTCCAAAAACTGATAAAAAGATTTCGGAGACAATGCTCCCTCTTTTATATCACTCATCATTAATAAACTATCAACCTTTGCTATACAGACACTATAATCTTTTCCTGAATTTTGGTCATTTATTAGCAGCGCAAGTGCAACCTAAACAAAGCAACAAACAAATCTGCTTCTCTCCATTTTTGGTCCTCTACGAGAACGTTTTTCTTGGAAGTTTGGTTTCTAAAAGAACAAAAAATAAGCTATTTATGAACCATTTTTTTTTTGTTTTTGCTTTTACTTTGTACAGAAACTTTTTTGATCTCTAATAACTTTCGTATGGGTTACCATAAGTCCGTTAAATTCTTGCAACAGAATGAATCGGCGCATTCCTACCAAATAGGTCCGCGTGAACAAGTCAAATGTACAAATGGAACATAATACGACTACTTCTGTGGCATTTCGTCCCCAATTTACCTGTATTTTTCTCGCAACACTGATTTAATGATCACGGCACATTGCTTAGGTTGTGAAAAAAAGTAACTTTGATAAAATTATTTTTTTATTTTTGGTTTAAATTTTGGATAAGTTTTCCTAACAGAATTAATAAATTTCACGATCTATTGTGAATAATTTAGCGTTAAAAGCCGCCCAAAAATCCCCTGGTCCCACTGCCCCCCCCCCCTGAGCAAGCTTGAGTGTAACTTATGAGACAAGTTAAACGCTACTCTGTTTTTTATGTTTTAAATTAGGCCCAGAACTTCCAGTACACATTAATACTCGTCTTTCGATGGGGAAGGGTGGTGTTGATTATAATGGTTGGTCACTATTGCCAAAGATTGTCTTTTAAAGAATAAATCTGAATGCATGAATGCTAGTCAGCTAAGACAATACCAATACGAATGATTCACACACCCGATAATATGCGGTCCAAACTCCAACTAGAAGGATGTCGATGAACGAAAATTAGATTCTTTAACAATGCCCAGGGAACCAACCCATCAAGCAAGTGGCGTAAAACCGTTCAAATTCTGGAAGGTTTGCTCCTGGAAGAAAAAGCATGTTCTACGCATCAAAAGCGGAGGGCCAATTTAATCTAAAAAATAATGTATCTCTCCGGCGTATCCCCTGGATACGCCATGCACCAGCGTTTATTAAAAAATGTTAGTGTACTATATCATCCAATTAACAATAGATAAAGAAAACCCAGTGATAAAAAACGTGCCAGTAATATGATAGTTAATACTGACGAAGGAAGAACTGATGCTAACGTGACATGGACACGACCCGCAATTCACCGACAATTCTGGGGAACAAGTAAACGTAGCAGCAAGCCATGAATAGCAATAGTAACGATCTTTCAGAGTGGTGACAACACTTGTCTTACACGCACGTGAGTCGTATTGGTACTCTGCATCAGCGTTCGTTTTTTAATTAAGTTGCAAGGTAAGTTGGCGTTTGATTTTTTTTTATCTGCATTGGCTATTTTAAATCCTACATTATGTCATCTGTTTTGCATATTTCCCAATAGGTCTTTTCGTGAACGATATAAGACGAAGAGTAAAGTAATTCACGCAATAACCATCTTGAACAAACTACTGGCACAAGATGGGGTGCCGCCCCCCATACCCTAAGATCGACGGCACTGTGCCCTGTGCTACTCATTGCAGAGTATGCCTGCCCTGTAGGGAAGATTAGCCCATGCAATAAGCTTGATTCCACGTTAAATGCCTCCTGCCTCCTTATCACCGGATGCATCCGTCCAACACCAACGGAAAAACTTGTAATCCTAACATGAATTGCTCCACCAGACATCCCGTCGTAGCGTAGCGGCATTGCAAGAGCGTAGCTGTCAAGTTTCCAATGTGAATTCACCCTATTCTGGACACCCCCCAATACCACATCTCCTGCCAAAACCGCCTAAATCCAGAGAGAGGTTCCTAAGCAAAGTCCAACCCTCTTGGCACAGTCTCTTGAAGCAGTCAAGAGAGTCGCCTTGTTGAAAGAAAGACTTTGCCATCAACCACTTACATCAAGAGAAGATTTCAATAGCTTCCCCACAATGCATTGCTTCCAATGGAGGTTTTGTGTACATTTTACTGATGTGGGTCGTTAGTGATGAACATGGCGATATTTAACAGTACTGAGCACAAACTTCTTGCACATTTTAAAGAGCGTTTCATCATCTCTAACGATCCACATGGCAAACCTGTAACAAAAACTTCCAATGTAAGCAATGCATTATGTGGGAAGCTCTGGTATCTTCTCTATAACATCTATCGGTATTGACCTGGTGAGCCCACATCCAACGGAGCGCTGACTCCTTCCCTCGTGGGCTGAATTACTATGCCCTCAAGATTGAAACCAGAACTGGCCGATCTACGTTTCCTTGCAGAATGGGGCTATCTGGCAGCAGATCAGATAACACCTGTTAGTTGTGGAACAGCACCACAGACCATGGAACACCTCTTGGTCTGCCCCCTGCTGGAGCAAAACAAGCCAACAAGGTCCTTGCGGAATTCAGTGAAGCAGCCAGGCATTATACCCAACGCTGGCTGGATCATATTTGAGACCAACATGTTTGACACGATAGAAGAATAGAACATGTAACAATCTTAAATGGAAATATACAATTTTGCGGATATTTATTTTTTATAAATCAACGCTTAAAAACTATCATAGCTTAAGTTCCTTAAGTAGCGTTTAAAATAGCGTCGAGGTTTCAACTCCTATCCGGAACATCGGGGCCTACCCTCTCCATTAAAACGAGCTCAAAAGGTGAACGGTTCCGGCAATTACCTGTAGCCTTTTTTGATTCATTATTTGTATGCGACAAACGAGAGCTAAAATCTACCCGCAAGCCCGCAAAAGGCAACCCGCCCTCCCCCTTTTCATCAGGCTGTAACCCGGGGGGGGGGGGGGGATGGGGGGATTATTCCCCCCCACTATTTGATGAGTGGGGATTGGTCATACGATCACCCCCCAATTTTGATGCCCATTCATTGTGTTTTTTGACCAAAATAACCGCATATTTACCATAATAGTTTAAAAAATGGTAATTTCCTTCCGGGCGCTTCGCGCGCATTTTGTTCGAATTAGTTAATACTTAATGAGTTTAGCTTCTAAATTGCAATTTTTAGCGCGCTTTCGCGCGCACATGCTAGTCTTGGATCTTTTCAGCAAACCCATTCATTCATAAATTTTTCCATAACCCCATCCCCCCCAATGTCAACCAGAACTTTAAGCCATTGCCCCTTTTAGCGGACGTCCAACCACCATCCCACCCCCTCTCTCCCTCGCTGTATTCATTAACCCGCCTCTGTGAAAACCTGTAGTTACCAGCCAATTGCGGGAATATCAAGGAAAATAAATTTGCTCTTTCAGTGTTCGCGTTTTGCTGTTGACCAACCTCATCCCAGCCTAACCCCGAACAGGTAACACAACAACCCCAAGCTTAAGTTTATTGGACCTATCGGCAACTCATGTTTCGTCTGTAGTTTCTGTTAGTTTATTGCCCACAGATAACAGGGATGTTAAGTTTTCAGCCAATAGCCTGAATTCAGGCCCTCTGTTCGCAAAATTTCTGCATTTTATTATTTTCAGCCTGTTTTGGAGTCTTTAAAGCCCAATTCACGCACTTATTTCAGGCCTTTAGGCTTTACTCTTCAGGCCTTCTTACATCCTGAGATAGAATAGACTTTACTACTGTGTTTCTGCCATGTAGTAGAAGCCCAGACAAGTTGTTGCCCGTTGGATTGGAATCACTGGGCGAAAAATGTCCCAGGTAACTGGGGTAGAAGAGAAGGGTGTATCACCGAAAGCTATTGGAGAAAGTATGACAGACAAGCTCGCCATAATATAGTAAATGAGTTTTAACTCATCATTACCTATACACGTTAGATCCTCTTCCTCCTCAAAAAATGTTAGATAAAGAAGAACCCCAAATTCGCAACGTTCCCATCTTAACATAAGCTGGTCCAGTACCGTGGTTACCACGTCCGCAACTAACTGGACTGAACCAATCGCAACCGACAACTCCGGCGATGTTACTTAATATCAGGTTAATCAAGGGGGCATGGATTTCTTTACAGAGGCCGGGCCGAGGTGACGCTACAGCGTTTGATAGCTATATAAACATAGCAAGTGAAGGGTGCTTCATATTTGTTACGGTGGTAAGTGAGTTTTGGTAATCAATAGGGATGTTTGGATGGCATACGTGTTTCGTGTACGTGCACCCGAGCTTGGAATTATTTTGTTCGATCGCATCCTATGAACAAAAGAATTTCACATTACAAAGTTATCAGAACATACAGTACTACGTCTCACACACTAAACCTGCTCTACCTTACTATCCCTAGAAGAAAATGAATCCAGTATGCTGAAGATCACGCCAAAAGGGAATCAGTAGGTATTTGTGTTGTTAGATCACGAGATATTCCCAGTTAACACAAGGCATGAGTCAACTCCGTTGATTTTTGGAAAAGGGCAAAAATGCATAGGGATTTAAGGGATAGCCCAGTTGGCAGCTATGAGCAAATAGCCTTAAACGATTAAAAAAATGTACATGTAGAATTTTGAAGAAGATACTTGACCGAACTCTTTAGGTGACATTTTATAGTACAACAAGTGACGTGTCAGCCAGTAGAACAGACCGTAGCAAGCCCTGTTGGGACTAAGACGCATTCCCAGTACTACAAGGCATCACATGTCAATGAATCCCTATGCAATCGCTGTTAACCATGGATCGATTGGACAGCTTAATGTAATTGTAGTCCTGGATGTAGAATATGTTCCACCAGCATGTCTTGTGGCCTGACGTCATTTGAAAAAGAAAGTGAAATTACAAAATAAATAAGGCCTAGTTTGACATCGAGTTATATATGTTTCATTCAAGTTGTAAATGATACGACCACAACAGGTCTCCAGGCACAACGATGTAGAATGTTTTTACGACATGAATAACCAGTGAAGCAAACGTCTTTCGTTATTAATACGGTTTGAGAACTTCATCAAACAACATCAGAACCTCGATCGTCGTCAGCCATCTGAATAGTTGCAACATGCAGAAGCATTTACGAGACAACCAGTTGTTTCAAACCCATCCGAAATCTTTTAACTCAACACCGAGGAACCAAACTACAAAGCACGACAACTGCTACCGAGACTAGTGTAAAGGAAGAAAAGAATACGGTGATCTCTTTTCTCTCCCGGGACAGCACGATTACTGTCGGAACATGACGGATAACATCCGACGAATTATCAGGTGTTTAGAATCTAATAGTGTGAATCTTCAAGCAGCATCTTCAGGACAATTGACAACAGATGTGGATTTCACTTTGTCACAGATATCCTCGGTAATCAATTTGTTTCAAGATCATTAATTCACCAAAAATATAATGATTATATGCTTTTAGAATATTTACAAAGGCGAAGACAGCTCCAACGGAGGGATCAGTAAAATTGTTTAAAGGAAGTTTTAATAAGACGATATTACTATCTCTGCCCCCAAAGGGTTTTGCTTTCTCTTTTTAATCTCATTCTCTTTCCCGATCTGTCTCCCTCTCTCTCGCACCTTTGCTTGTTTTCTGAAGAAAATAATCAATTTGAAAGTGAAGTTTATTCATCGAAGAACATTTAGCAACATCAGCATACAAATTTGATAAGGGCAAAATATGTTCACCCAAAAACAGATACAATCCGGTAAATTAAATCGTTGTGTATCAATCATTGCTTTCAGAATATTCAGGTTAACGCATGAAGTCATCTAAATGATATTGAAAACGTATAACTTAAGAATTGGGAAGTGTAAACAATTGAGAAGAATTTTCAAAATAGTCTTTATGACAATTTTAATAACAGTGTTGTCGGCCAATATCTACAAAAGTGAGTGTTCTGAAGCGGACGGTTGGCAATTAAACCAACGGGAACGATTCTGATTTATTGAGATATGCCTTCTGATATTCGATCACTTAATGTTCAAGGTTTTGGGTACACATTTATAAAGCACAGTGAATTTAAGGTACGAAGACGGATAATCTTTTATTCGCCCTTCTTTCGTGAATATGTTATATGTATAGTTTCTTCATACAATTGCATCCAAATATTAAATTATGAACTACTAGTATTTAAGAAGTAAAGAGTGATGCAGGATTGTGGACACCATAAAGTGTCTGAGGTCGGTAAATTAAAAACTACATAATAAGCAAGACGAAGCAGACAGAGGATACATAATGAGTCATAAATGATACTACAGCCTTTATTTCCCTATTTCTATTACCCAAATAGCCTGTTTAATCATAACATCAAAGTTGCGGAAGAAGGGCAGTAAATTGCCCCAATCAGAATGCTTGTGTTCAGTAATGGGCAGAAGAGGTTGCACCCAGGAAGAAAGAGGTAATAAAATCTGAATATACGTGTTTCCTTAAAAACGTATTTCTTTTTGTCCTTGTACTCATGTATCTATCATCATGCCTATATGAGAAGAAAATTACGCTTTTTATATTTCAGATTATTAAAAAAGGATATGGAATAACAAAAAACAAAACAATAAACCATATCAAAGTGAAATTTTGTAGTAAAATTTGATTGGGTTTCTTTTTCAACACCGACAACGAAAACTATTGTAGTTGTAGGTTTTCTATAAGGAGGAGGTTTCTAGCGCACACGTATGGAAGTAAATGTCGAAAACGTTGTCCTCTGACGTCATTTCTGCAAAGGTTGTGATTGGTGATGAGCCGACGAGTTTCCAGTAACATTCCAGCCTTGAATGAAATGGTGACATACAACGTTTTTAATGTCCTTGCAAATATTGTTACTTCATACGGGTGTAAAACAAATTTGAACTAAATAATTGTTTATGTGTTTAGATCACCAAAAACCACACCCTTGTTTATTAGGAATAATTCAGAAACAATATAACATTTGTTTTATTTCTCAAAAAACAAAATAAGGCCCCCCCCCCCCCCTTTTTAGAATAATGTGCAGTCCAAATGATTATAAAGTTGAACTTTATTTACTTATTGTTTTTCACTCAGAGCAATGCAACACAACTTACTTTCAAAGAAGGGACAGCTCAACCATCATGGGGGGCAATTTCTTGAAGAGGTATTTATAACTTAATTTAAAAAAAACTTTTTATTTTGTTTATAAATTAATTCTACTTACGTACACGGTTTGCTAATTAACATTTCATTAATTGCCTTTGAAATTATTGTAAAACAATACCGATTTGGATATAATTGAGAAATGTAAGTTAAATTTGGATTTGTATTTATCGTATTGACAGGTCTGGTGAGTGAGTCCAATTTTGTTGTGACGAAGTTGATAGTCAATGAAAGTTCACATCTGGTAAAGGCGGATGTACCAACTAAAACCTTTTGCATTTCCATGTCAGGACTTATTTTCTTCAGTGAGTAAAAAATGGGATCAATATTAGAATTTTGGGAACTGATAGGCATAACAGTGGAATTCAGCCATCTCGATTCGAATGTAATTAAAGAATAATGTTATATAAACAACAGAAAATAATAATAACAAGTTTGTAAACATAGACTTCATAATAATTAGAAGTAACGGTAAGATTACACTTAATTTATGTACAGATAACTTAATTTGGAGGTCTCTGCGTTTATAAATTTTTCTATAATTTGTTTTTTGTTGGTTTAATATTTTTCTGTCCTAATATACATGCTTTATCGGTCATTAAGTTAAAACAAATTAGGTCATATTGAAGTAAATATTGGCTATTGCACGATTGGTGTAATATATTAGTAACAATATCTTTTTTGCTTATTTTAATCTCATTCAGAAAAGTGTAATGAAGAACAAAACTACATTTGGTCCCAAGACATGCTAGGTAAAATGTATGTGCGCTATACGTGGGCTTTGGTTTTGGCTTTGACGGCACTCGGAAATATCGGGTACAAACATTTGGATAGAGAAAATGGTGTAAACTGATAAATGGGGAAGGATAAAGAAAAAGACACACGATTAAGCAAGAGAGGGGAAGATAGGATAAAAAGAGAGACGCGAGAGAGAGGAGAGAGAGTCAGGCAGAAGCAATACAGGCCATGAGGCAAAAGCGAAAAGGATCTCTCGGATAAGAACCAAGGTGGTGCACCCCCTGGGAAGTACATAATTTCTTTCCATAATTTTCCATTTTCCTAAAATTATGAAATCAGTCACGGCGTGTTCTCACTTCATATGTGCACTTCTAGAGAAAATTGATTAAATGTCATCCAATTTATGCCCATGAATATCAGTGACAGGGTTACAACCATGATGTCATTGACTCCAACAAATAATGGGGGCTATTGATAAGTAAATCCGCTCTGTATGTAGAAGACCAAACTCTTCCACAATTCCTTTTTCATCTGGAACTGCATAGCCATGTTATTATCCAATGGCAACTTCAAAGATTGCAGGTGTTATAACCATCACCCCGATTTATATTAATCCTATTTTTCATGTATTCTTTTGTAAAGACTCGGTTTAATAAGTCCGTGGTGGGGGGGGGGGAAACTTCAAAGGGTTCGCAGAACGATCTTTGAAATTCACGCCACATTTCCGCCTTCGAGTAATCACGTTTATCTCAGCGATTCTGATCCGCCCCCTGTTAGTGATTGACAGTCGTCAATTACGAGCAATAACAATAGTTCGTTTATCAACCCCCTGCAAGCAGAGCCAAGTGCCAAATACCCATTGTTGACCTCCATCGACCCCGGCCTGATACGTGCATTGAAAGTAAGCCGGCTATGAAGGTACAGTTCGGGTATAGCGGGTAGAGTGGTTTCTGTTCAAATTCGATGAATTCAGAGTGGCAGGAAATTACGGCTTTGGATATCAAAGAAGACAAAAAAAAAAAAAAAAAAAACAGTTCCTTCACTGAACCGTATGCACAAACCGGTGATGGAATACCCCGGTGATTGGTATATAGAGCAATATTGTGTACTTTATAAAGTAATAAACAAAATATAATAGACAAAAATACTAATGTTTGTGTTATTCCGAACTTGTCCATTGGTTTTACCTAATTACACCATCTTTCAGTAACTTGCTCACACACAACCCGGGACACAACCAAAATAGCTTCTTTATTTGAAGGTGGATATAGCGTTGTGACCAAAACGCCAACAAAATCTGCGTTTATGCGTTAAAGGCTGACTCAGAGATATCGAAGTATTTTTTGTATCCCATGTTAATTAAAAATTGTCAAACGAAAGGTAGTCACCTAAAACGTTAATTCCAACCAAGGTTTGAAATGAATCTGATTTTTTGTTTTGATGTAGGAAACATTTTGTGTAGAATAACAGTATTTTTTATTTATTTTATTTAGAGCACCTGACGATAATGTTGGTACATTCGTTCAATCTCCCAAATATCAAGGGTTGTGTTGACTCAGTTCTTCATAACATCTCTGCTGATGAACAAGCTTTTTGTGATTCTGCAATGAAAATATTCTTTCCTACTGATCACAAACCGCTTGAGTTTTCAATTTGTACCAGAGTCAAAAGGATTAAAAGTGTTAGTCGTTTTGTGTTTAATTTTAATTTAAGAAGGCAAACTTTAACATAATTAGGTCTGAGCTTCGCAAAATCGATTTCAGCAATGTTTTCAAGGCCATCAATGTGAATGTGGCCTGGACTGCATTTAGCAAAATTTTCACCAATGTTTTGGATACTTTAATTCCGAAAGTTAAAATCCGTGACTCTCATGCACCTGGCTGGATTGATGCTGATATTAGGCATCTTCAAAATAGAAAGTCACAGCCTGGAGACGTGCGAAAAAAGGGATTCTTCGCAGCACTGGGAAATCTTTCGTAAGCTGCGTACACTATGAGCTAGAGTTGTCTCAACTCCCATGGCACAGTTCAGTAACTAACATTCATCAGTGTATTTAGAAAATACACCCCCTGATTTTTGGGTATGATATATGATACCCAGAGCACACAAGGTCAGTTCATGCCAATGCATGTACAAGTACAACCCACTGAACTGTGTCCTTGGAGGATGAGCATATTGTAACTCATAGTGGTAATAGCCTAAAGAATTTACTCTCTTACAAATACAATCAATTTTTTTTTTTTTTTTTTTTTAACCAAGGTTTGAAATGAATCTGATTTTTTGTTTTGATGTAGGAAACATTTTGTGTAGAATAACAGTATTTTTTATTTATTTTATTTAGAGCACCTGACGATAATGTTGGTACATTCGTTCAATCTCCCAAATATCAAGGGTTGTGTTGACTCAGTTCTTCATAACATCTCTGCTGATGAACAAGATTTTTGTGATTCTGCAATGAAATGTTTCCTTTGTTCCATCTAGAAAGAAAAATAATAACATTCTTGATCTTATTTTCACATCTGCTCCTGAGAAATTTTTGAACTTGTCCATCTCTAGTGAACTCTTTCCTACTGATCACAAACCGCTTGAGTTTTCAATTTGTACCAGAGTCAAAAGGATTAAAAGTGTTAGTCGTTTTGTGTTTAATTTTAATTTAAGAAGGCAAACTTTAACATAATTAGGTCTGAGCTTCGCAAAATCGATTTCAGCAATGTTTTCAAGGCCATCAATGTGAATGTGGCCTGGACTGCATTTACAAAATTTTTCACCAATGTTTGGATACTTTCCTTCGAAAGTTAAAATCCGTGACTCTCTGTCACCTGCTGGATTGATGGCTGATATTAGGCATCTTCATCACAATATAAAGTCCCAGCCTGAGACGTTGCGAAAAAAGGGATTCTTCAAACAGCACTGGAAATTCTTTCGTAAGCTGCTGTAATAGCCTAAAGCAGTTAATCTCTTACAAATCAAAATCAAAATATTGAGAGCTTTGTACCACTCTTACATCCAACCCAGAATTTTGGAACTTTCTTAGATGCAAAACAAAATCCAGATCACTCCCAAGATATCATAATATAACAATCTGATTATAACGCCTAATACAGAGGCCTCTAGGCGCTAACAATAGAAGGAGCAATATACAAAGTATCAATACGACAATACTAAAATAGATCAAATTCTAATTTTAAGAACAACAATATGATATATACATCAATTAATACACAATTTCAAAAACTTTAAATTAAAAATTCAACAATATCGTGGTGGGTTCTGCATACCTGTCGATCAGCATTTTATTGCAGTTCTGAGAACGCGTTTGAAAGTTTGAGTTACTTAATGAATGCGGTACTTAAAGAATAAGAGAATGGCTATTTTAAGTGGTTTATGTTAAGACTTGAATGGTTACTAACTGAGACGGTATTAAAACATACCAAGAACCAACTGTTTTCTTATTCAAAATGGCACTGAATGTATTTACCTTTTTGTCACACCCCAATGTTTGATTCGCTGTTTTTCTAATGGAGTCGAATACCGTAGTCGACTGCACGAAACCCTTTGATTCTAATTTGGTAATCGTGAGATTACTATAGCTACACGGGTTTTTACTATTTGAAAATCAATGATGCCCCGATGATGCTATGATGATAGAATAACGATGGCGTGGGTGATGATGGTGGGCAATAACGATGAAATAAGAAATCGAGCTTGAATTGAGACGACAATGAATGATGCACTGGATGATTATGATGAATTCTTACTGGATGAATTATTGATTAGATGATGCCTACTGTATGAATGATGATGATGATGCCTGGCTACTACGGTATGATATGATGATGAATGATGATTCACTGGATGAATGATGATGATGATGCTACTGGATATGATCGATTGATGTGCTCTGGATGAATGATGATGATGATGTGATGCTGCTACGAGGATGATAGTTGAGGCATTCACTAGGATGATGATGTCTACTGGAATATGATGAGATGATGAGGGCTACTGGCTATGATGATGGCTCTGGAATGATGATGATGCTGCACTGGATGATGATGATGTTGATGATGATTATGATATATGCGCCTTAAACCTGGGATGTCTATTGCAGTTGTGTTTATCTACAACAGTGCTAAGCTGTATACAACTCTTCGCATAAACGTTAAATATAGCGCAGACGTTACGCACGATGACCGACGAATTCACAAATTACAACCTCTTACACATTTGGCTCCTCAAATTAATATATGTAATTAGTCGCCAATATGTTTTAACTCATTTTTGCAGAAAAAAACCACATAAATTTCAGGAGTAAATACGTTAGAAGGAACACAAACATTGTAGTGCATGTTATATAAAAAATAATAAATAGTATGCATGTTGCAACACACAATAAATATTTAAAATGTAACTGGAATGTTTCATAACTCAAAAGGTTTTGGTGGATAAAAGTGGTCTATACGACTTTATAACAACCATATTTTTCTCGTTTTCTTACATTTTTCGTTACATATATAGTTCCTATCTTTTAAAGTAATGTACACGCTTAAAATATATACCAAACTTGAAACGAATTAACAGTTAAATGGGTAATATACTCAATAGTAAAATCTAACATAATCTAAACAATTTAGAGGGCACTAACGCTTATACAAACAACTTCCCAAAGAAAATATCCATTTATTCCTGAAATAAAAATATTGGCGAGTTTTTTTAAATGATGTATTAGTAATTATTTAGTTTGCAGAATATCCAAGTTAACATCAAAGAAAAACTTTCACAATATGTTTACCAAGTCTATTTTTGTAACACGGTTTACTAAGGGGTGGGGTGGTAAACACCCCGAGAACTCCGCTTTCTATTGCTTCCAACATAACCTAGTTTGGCGTCACAATGACGTCAAAGTTCATAAGTTGGCAAAATTGGTCATTTCCACAGACACACATCAGAGTATAAAATGAAAAAAATGAAATTTTGCATCAAAATAGGTAGGAATATTGGATTTTCATGTGGGTTTTGGGCCCAAATGACATGGAAAATGACTAGTTTTTAATCAACATATAATTTTAGAGCCATACAGTGCACAATATTTAAACAAATGAACTAATAACTAAAGGGTAATGCAGTATCATTATAGGCGAATAATGTGCCCGAGGTAGGAAAAAACTAAATAATGGCGCACTATTTTTTTCCGCCCGAGGATACATATGAGCACCTGATGCTACTAAAAACCTTTTTCTATTCTATACTAAAACAACTTGATTGTATTGTGTTTTGGTTGTAAGGTTTTAAGGTAATATGCCTGATTTATGTGTTATTTTGCATTGCCGGTGAATGAAAATAAATGATAAGAAAATGCATTATTGCATAATAATGGGCAGTAAAACTGACCAATCAGAATGCTGCATTTTCACTAATAGGTATAGTCGAGGTAAAGAACCACTCCCCACCAACGACTTCGACGTAACCCCGGTGATGACGGTGTACCTTCACATTTGTTCGCTAAAATGAGCGTAAGGGTGTGAAATAAATTTATATGGAAGATTACTTAACTTAACGAAAGTTTTTTTTTAAAACGCTTTGCGCACCGGGGAAAGTTTAACCTGGGGTGGTAAATGTAATAGTCCCTTTGGTAATACGAGGGTCAAAGTCACTATGTCCCCCTAAAAGTGAGATAAAATTTGGGTTATTTGAACAATGTTAAAACTACAAAACTGGATAATTCTTTTTCACGACGCACGACCGTAGGTTTCAATTAGTTACAAAGTAACATAGTTAAAACACAAAAATTAAAATGTGAAAGAACCAGACCAATCCACTCATGAAGGTATATAAAGGTAAATATCACGATCTTGACAGAACCTATTATCGCTTTTGATCACTGAAGTAGCACATTTTTCCCAGCGAATACGTATTTCGTTATCTGTGTGCTTTGAGAGATGTGGACACACAAAGCTATCGAATCCACGTATTCGATTGTTTGTGAAACCCGTCTTTATACAATTGGGTGTTATTCGAGTGCGGCTATTTTGGTAGGAGATTGGGAATTTCACTTTTATTTTTGGGACAATTTTAAGAGTACATAAAATGCAACCAGAATCAACTAGTAACTCAATTTGCCCAAAATTCGACACTATGTCGTGACCACGACGATATATTGTGACAACATATAGAAGAGAAAGACAACCCAGTTGCCTCCCATTCATGGGGATACACCTGAATAGTCAGCTGTGAGTACCCCACGCGACATCGGTTAAATCTTGATCTGTCCTGGAATTCAGAGCTCATAACCTACCTAAAACTGATGAAAAAAAACTATCCTAGGCAACCGGATGGCTGAAGGGAGAGAATAGAAAAGAAAGGAAAATAATCAGAAAGCATTAGAAACAGGATACGTATCAGGAGCCAAAATCCTGTGTTTGTAAATAGGAAATGTTTCAACGTGGACTTGAAAATAGATTGCTGACGAGCTAAGCGGATACTGTTAGGGAGTTTATTCAACAAATTGTCCTGATGGTATAAGCAACATATCTATCACCATAGAACTTTGTTGATGAGTTGGCTGATTACTCAGCTGGGAGCAGAAGATGATCGCAAAGGTTCTCGGTGGTGAATACCGCTGGATGAGCTCAGAAGATATAGGCAGGTGACATGTGTGACTGGCCTTGAGTTGAGAAAGTAGAATCTTTAAAACAGCCCTCGTTAATGGAAGCCACTGTAGTGGGTAGAGACGATGGTTTTTGGTGTGTGATATGGTCTCGTCGCCGGATTTGCAAGACCAGACGGGCAGCTCTTGCATTTTGAACTCGATAACCCTTGGTCATTCTCGTTCGGAAGGCCATATAAAGCAAGGAATTGCAGGAATCCAGCCTAGGAGTTATGTAACAAAGGCGTTGTGGACCAACTGATGGTAGATTTCATCCACGTACTTCGAAAAACTGCACATTTTCTTATTGAGAGACGAAAGCAGCTTTGCATTAGCTGTTAACATGATTGATCATTCTTTATGATGAGTCTAAGATGGCCCCCAAGGTTCCTTGCTTCAGCTGAGTGACGGGGATTGTTAAAACAAATTGCCAATGATTAATTGGCTGAGAGTTGCTAGCCGGTCTGCTAAAATGAGAGAGAAAGTACAACATCTCCGTATTCGTGTCATTTAATATCAGCTTGTTGTATTTACACCAGGATCTGAGTGTCTTTTATGGCTGCTTCACGATCCCGAGGGTTAGAAAAGTCAGGTAGGACTTGGGTGTCATCGCGTAAAAACAGATTGAAAACCATGGGCAATGGTGATATCCTGTAGTGGGGCACTTAACAAGATGAAAGTCATCGGTCCAGTAACCGAGCCCTGTCGGGCTCCACAATCTACCGCCACAGGATATGACGAAGCTCCTCTGACTGATATAGATTGAATTCGGTCATCTGGTATGAAGAGTAACCTACTTATGCTTTTCCAGTAATCCCATACCGTTCAGTTAGACGGATTAGGAGGCTGTTTG
>JAMKCH010004995.1:0-32725 GCA_023653785.1 Ophioderma brevispina
ATCAAATTTTAAAAATTGGGGGCGCTCTTCAAAAAATGTGCTGTTATTGCTTTAAAACTAGGTCTGCACGTTAGAAAAACTAAAGAACCACACTGCAAGTTTTAAAATTGTGACATGTTGTAGAGACTTGAACTCTTATATTATGTGAGGCATCATCCTGACATTGTGAGTGGGAAATTTTGCCAAAAGGATAGTGATAATTATGCTGTAACTTGAATCACACCTCATGGATTTGATCCTTGATGTGGTTTCAAAGTAGTCATCGCCGTGTACACTTTGACCCACTTCATTGTGAAGGAAGGTGATTTGCTCCAGCTCTTCTTTTGTTTAATGAATTTTGGGCAATTTAGTCATTAGGGAGTTCCTCTTCAAGGGACAAATTGCCTTTGGCAATGTGACTTTTACCCAGACTTTGTTCTTGGATGTTTTATCAAGGGAGGGGAAGCACATAGTAACATAGGCAAAACTGGACAAAAAATTTTGAAATAACTTCTTTCTTTCTTCCAACAGATTTGATGTAACCCCTCTCTAATTCAAAACAGATTTTGATCAAATTTGGACAGGACCAGGTCAAGAGATAGCACATCACACAGGGTAAATATGCAACTATAATTTGTTCCAAGTTCATCGGTTCCTCATTTGGGTTTACAGCACATTTTTAAAAAGTTGAACAGTTGCAACATCACATTGTGCAGCATACAAATTAATCTTGCAAGTGACATAGGCTACTCTTTCTACAATCTTCTGTGGATTACATTAATTTTTGTGGTAATGATTGCAATCTTTAAAAATGAATTCTTGTTATCTATTCATCGGAAGTATAAAATTTTAACATGCCAAGCAGTTATAGTTGTGTTAACTTGTGTTGCCAGTCAGAGCAAGTGCATGTCCTTACTGTAGCCATGGAACAAGGGGGTGTGACCCTAGGTCAGTGCTTCTATTCACACTTCTGATTGGGAGAAAATTGATTTAAATGGTGTGCAAAATGCTTAAGTTCAACATCTGCTTACATTTATAGCATTATTGGGCTATTTTGGAGATTGTATTTATTGTTTTTAACATTGAAAAAATGGAAGCCTGGGAAAAAATAAAAGAGGTGTCCATTCTCGAACCACCTGGGAAATTGGAGCTTTAAAAGAATGCTGGAACTTACAAGTGTTCCAGTTATGCGCATACGCCAGGTGAATTACGGTTAAGTGCTGACACCGCGATGTTTTAGGATAACCAACCCCAGTATACACATATTACTGATGTGTTTTATTACGTTGATTTTTTAGTTGATTCTAACTTTCTCTGCTCTAAAATATTGAAGAATGATTAAATCAATTAAGGTTTCCCCACAGGGACTCGAACCTGCAGCCTTTCTCTCTACAGTCTTAACTAATACACAATGCTATGCAAACCAATCTGGCAGAAAGGCATTGTTTTGTCAGCCTTGAATCAATAGTTTTTACAGAATAAAGCTCATATACACTGCTGCTTACTACAACTATATACACAATCGATCGCCCAAAACTTTGCTGGTGAGAACGAGGTTGTTTTTGTGGGTTGGTTATGCTAAAAAATGACGCATTCCGCACCACCAGTTGTGTTTGATGACCCATTTATAGATGCTTATAGGGTTATCATTTCGTTTTGACAGTCTATTGCTAAGAGCTAAGGTCCGTAGCCAAAAAGTTTTGACCATTTTAAAAGTTAGACGCTGGTCTAATCAAAATTATTTTTGCCATTACCAGGTTGATAGGATTCGCACTTCCTTGTAAAGTAACTAGCAAATTTGAAAGATTTAAAATGCAAATTTCAAAATAAAATAACAAATACCTCGCGTTAGTTTGTAAAGGAAAATTCTTTTCTGGTGGGACAAAATTACACTTAGACAGGTCTACTTTAGACCGCGTCTAACTCTTTTGTGCATACGGAGTGCATATATCTGAATGTAGTAGACGTTGTACAAATCTGACAGAGTTTTGCCCCACTGAAGAATAATTGGGACACCTTCATACACTACTATTTGTGTGTGAAACTCTCCCATGATTAACACCAAACTGACAAATATAGTAATGACCTTTTTAAACATTTCTTTGTTTTGACATTTACTATTTCTATAAAATTGTGAGTTTTAAAGGAAAAGAAATTAGAAAAGCTTACATTATTCATTATTTTGTAATACTGTATGTTGCATGTGATACTTAATTCTCTTTGGTGTTGTAATGATTTTGATCCTCTCCTGCTGAAAAGTGCCCATCATACACGGTGAAGAAAATATAGGATTGGTTGTGAAATTGAAATTATTCCTATGGAGATAGATGTAGGCATATTTAAGTCCCATTCCAGAGCCCAAAATGGTGAAACCTAAAATGACCAGACATACGTGTCCCTTTAAAAAAAGCAAGGTCAATATACTGAACATGCACTATCTATAGACTAATATCGAGGGTTGAACAACCAGATGGACGTAACTCACTTTTTGGTGATTTTTGAGGTTTTGGTACCACAAAAAATCCGTAAAACACCTACAGATTCTTAAAACCAATGAAGCCTTACCTCAATTCTACTTTCTATTGCCTTGTAAAGCAAAATAAACACTTCACACATCTCAATGGTGCAACCACTTAGTTTACTAACAAAAGCCCTTACACTCGAGTTTACGACTTTCTGGGGGGATGGTAACTTGTATTTGGCCAAACATGAGTTGAGGCTTCATAGCTTGCACAATTGGCCAGAATTGCAACATCTTTTTAGCTCCTTATCCCACTTCTATTGATGTTTTCTTTTAAAACCTTCCAAAGGTATGACATGAATAAAACATCTGATTGAAATAAATGTGTCAATCATAGGCATGATTACAGATGTAACTCACAGATTCCCGTTTTCAGTTTACCGTCACAAGGACGTAACTCAGCACTTCAAAGAAATATTAAAGAATTTCTTTAATGTCTGCTGTTCATCATTAAAAATTTTCTTTGTTTTACTAAAAGTTTATTATAATGTTTGCTTGTACGTACCATATATGAGCTTTATGAGATGTTTTACTCTTTGAGTAATGATTATAGATTTTTGCTTAGTAGAAAATTATTAAACAGCACATTTCTCAAAAGCAGTATTTTTGAGTTACGGCTTTCTGATTGTCAACCCTCGATATGTAACCTACCTATTCATACAAAGTTCAGAACATTGAATTGTGACTTAGGTTACTGTCCCCTTAAATTTTGTCCTTTCCTCAATCAAAAAAAAGCGGTAATATGCAATAGCCATAACATTTTATTTGTATAAAAAGGTGCTGAATTGGGCTCAACTGTACACACTGCTGTATGCATTTTATTTTGACAGCTCACAGTCTGGCACGCCACCACTTACTGCAACAATGCAAATTTTTAACCTAAGAAGGGGCATTAATTAGCACGTTGCTGAATGCATAGTCTCTGATAAAGTCTTGGTCATTTCTTGGGTCTCTAGAGTTAAATCAAATCCAAATAGAAGGTGAGTCTAATTCCTTATGGTAGCACAAATTGAATTGAAACTATGCTGATAAATTGACTCGTTTGAGGAAAAGTTGGATGAATAAATGATTTTATCATTACCAGTGAGGGCCAAGGCAAATGCATGTTGAAAATAATGTGTGCCTGGTTGGGACTTTGAACTCACAACATTGTTACTATGATACTTGTACCTAAGTGCTACAAGAAAAACTAAATGATAGCGGTAGTATAGATTAGGGATATAATTTAAGTCGATGGTGTTAATACTGTTCTAACAGGCAGCATGAAAATTAAATTTATAAACAGACGAGTGCACAAGTTTTGACATGAAAAAAATTTTGATATTGGTGCTGGTAGCTCTCGGAATAATGATGTGCTCATGAACTCATAATCCTCATGATCCTCTGGGAGATAATTTAAAGGGAAATATGTTTGGTGTCTCCAAAATTTAGCATTCCAGTGAATTGCATACACCCCCATGGAAGACACAACTGAATCATTGGACTATTATTTCCATAGCTATCCGATTCATTCTATCCCCCTATCGATTACTCTGCCCTGCTCAAAGTATGAAGTAGTGAAGAGGGGTGTATACATTGTACTTCTTTTGGGCATAGCTCAAAGCACAAGGGCACTGTAACTGAAAGGCGTTACTGCATGGGTATACACGCACATCATCACTTCATACTGAGACCAGGGACAAAGATAGGCAGGGCATAACTCAATTCGTTGGCTTGTGGGGGGGGATGTTTTGATGAAATAAATTGCCAATAGTCCATTCAATCGATTATACCAACTTAAATTTATGAAAAGCGTATGACTCCGCATTAAAGATATTTATTAATTTCATTCAAATAAATTTTGAAAATTTGGTGAATAGGTGTGCACATTTGAAATTTGTAGGATTTTTGTACTTATTTAGGGCACCCATAATGAATGGTAGAGATCAGATGCTAATGGTTGGCATAAGTTCCCATGCTTGATTCCATAGTAAGCTAAAAAACACAAGAGTTATCTCATAGGCTGGGCTGTCTATCTATCTGTCTCATTATCTCGGTCATCTATCTGTCTGTCCACCAGTAGGCCTTGAAAGTCGAATATGAGTTTAGCGTCACCCTTTTTCAGATCAAACGAGGCACTTTTTCCATTATATTATTACATTATTTTTGTAATTCCCACGCTCACCAGATAGGTGTTGTTATGGAAGAGACAACTGTTGCTTGTGAATAATAGTCCATAAACTATGTCCCAACATTATTACAGAGATGCTAGTTAATTACAAGTCCAAATTTCCTAAAAGCTACTAAAAAAGGTCAGAAAAAGAAAAAAGAAAATGATCCTAAAAGGTAAATTTTCCAAAAGAATGAATTTTTTTGAATATGGATCACAAAAACGCGGCCCAATTTTCAAAACGCGCGCGCGTGACGCTAAACTCAACATCAACTTTCAAGGACTTATTATGTGAGGTCACAGGTCGTCATACAGGCTTCAAATTTAGAGCGGGTGTAACGGGTCTGAGCCAGAAACCGGTTTGCACTCTGGCGGCACTATTAATGTGAAAGTTGGTTAATTGTGAAAACTGGTATTTGTCTTCAATTAAAAAAAAACCTGGAGAAAGTTTTTCACATCTCTGACCCGTTGGTTGATGAGAGCCACTGATGGTTGGCTGTGTAAGGGTGTTTTATTCTTGGGAGTTGGGTGTTGCTGTTTTTGTATCATTGTCTTTGTGATTCTTGAAGTCTGCTGGTTCAGTTCTTTATGAGTCATGGTGTCTCCATTTTTAGGGGTTGTACAGCTTACATTTCTTAAGTGGTTCCAGGTGTCTGCTCATTCCAAAAAGTTCCTTGTGCCCACTTTCGCTTCTCATAATAACATAGAATATATATGTGGTCAACAAGCATTATATAAACGTAATATTGACAAAATTGATTCTTTCACCCAATACAAAATTTATGGTCTTGTTAGTGCTATGAATGAAAACAAAAATTATTGGACTCAATGAATCCAAATATATATTCAATATCGTTGTCCTAAGGCAAAGCTGTACAGTTACAAACTCTACCCTTGAAAGTGACAGCTTTGCTAAAACTGGGGGAGTGGAAACTTAACACATACAGTGGGCATAAGGTGAAAGTCCCGGCTTCTACCAGATGGTAACTGGTGGAGATGTTCCAATGTAAAAAGGATGAGAGATTTCGGGGCTTTATCAGAAAAGCGGATTGTGTCCATCCCCACAATGCACCGGTTTTGGAAATTCAAATCATGAAAGGTAATGTGATTTACAAAATCCCTCATTCTTAACACATAAATAACCCTGACTGTTACACTCATTTTAGCCCCACAAAGTACGAGTACTTAGGTTAGTTATTGAATGGATTATGAAATGTTTATGGTCTTACATCTTAAACACTTTGTGTCTCTACGTAATGACATGTGTTTAGTACAGATAAGGCACATTGCCATGCTTGTGGGGATTGATTCCAAACACCCTCTGGGGTTTGATGGAACTGAAAGCTAAAGATAAATATTTCGATAGGAGGATATGAGTCGAGTAAACAGATACAGTGGGAATGACATATTTAAAAAAAAAAATAACACATCACCTTCAGGCATTAGTACAAAACCAATAAATTCACCTTTCCCTGGGCTAGAAAAGTTGAACATTTACAAGGCCTACTTCAACTCTGATATGATAACTGGGTTGTAGGTTTTCATTTTACTCGTCAATTTTTGGAGAACAAAGATGGGTTATATGTTATATTTTTGAAATGTTGTATTATTTGTGAAAGTCCGTCATTGTAAAGTCTGATTCCTAACTGCAGAATATTTAATGATGTGCGTTCTAGTCTGTCAGAAAGAAATATCACTTGGCCTGGTGTGCTTTCACCCACCACAAAGGCTAGCACAAATTCAGCCGGAGTGGAGTTGAGTGATTCTCTTCAAGAAACTATGCATTTGGTTCTGTTCAGATCAAGCCTGGAGTGATTGATGTCGATAGGTGCAAAGAACGTTAAGTCATTAGTGTACAGGAAATATTTCATTCTCACAAATATCCACCAAGTCATCGATGAAGACTGAGAACAGAGGTGGGCCAAGGTTTGAACCCTGTGGTATAGAAGATAGATGGGGACAGTGTCAGATGAGGACCAGGACAGGACCCCATTAGTGGATCTGTCATGTAGTTAGGTTACCAATGATAATAGCTTTCAAGTAATATCAGGTATGTATGATTAAGCTGGACCCTGTGGTACTAGGTATTCGTATATTGTTTCTTATGACGGGGATCAAGACTACCAGCTTATTATGAAGGACCCACTGTTACCTAACCTATAGGGATGTCTATTTAGTGAGCTAGTGGTTTCAAATATATTCTGTGATCGTGAAACTGTAAAATCCTAGCTTTAAAAGGCCATGCACTATCAACTTCATTCATTAACCGGCCGCATCCGAGATGCTGTTTCACCATGTAGCGCCAATGTCCCTGTTTGTCTTCGGTGGGGAATGTCAGATGGATCCTGTGGATGTCTCGAGCAATCCATCAATGTAGTTTAAAAGGGGCGACGCCCCTGTTTTGGCATGGTAACTTCCAACATGTTGACGTCGAGACCTACTTGGTCCCCCTCGCCGATGACAGTGACTGGCAATTCGTCACGGCGTTGGGCAAACAGAAGATGAAATTGGAGGATATCTCCATATATCTTGCTTTGGTCTTGTTCTCACGCCAGGATATGTTTTGTACTCGCATAAGAAGCTTGGTGTAGGTGCCATCCTGTCTCCTGTAGCCTTTCTTCATGGTCCGGTCTCAGATCCATATAAACAGGATACTCGCTACACAGTCTCTAAAGAATTTGCAGCTTGGTTGATTGGAGATACCAGAGTGCCATCAGTGGTGTAGTTTATGCAGGCATTCCAAGTCTTTCTTGCGTGGACAGGAAATCTGTTTTCTGCTGTCGGCAACATAGGACCCTAGATACTTGAAGTCCTTCGACTCTTTGAGTTGGCTCATCTGCTGTGCATAATGGTTTGATGATCGTCTTCCTCATTGACAGTCATATTAATTCAGTCTTCTTGGCATTTGATGTAGGCCGACTTTTTGTCTGCAGCATTCTCTAATTGATGTTAGTAGATCTTGTGCATCACATATCAGATCAGCTGTTAGGATAGATCATCTGCGGTAGTCACGTTCTGTGAGATGCCTGAACCCCATGTGACGTCTGGACTGCTTGGGTTTGATGTGAGTCCCTTGTCGTTCATGATGTCAAGAGCTCTGTCTGGAGGATGTAATCACCACTACTACAAGAATAGGGAGGCACGAGATCTCTTGAGGATTCCAGTATTTGTTTGGAACTCCTTTGTGGGCCCCATCCATGGTCTGACAAGCTATATGGGTTTATCATACATGATGGCAATTGCCTTGACAGTCGCATCTGGGACAACCGTAGTTGGCGAGAATAATGCAGCATTACATCCCATGATTACACTGGTCAAAAGCCTTGTTAAAATCTACGAACACAATTGAAGCTTTTCCTTGGAAAATTCTTCAACCTTCTTTATCCTTCTGTGGCAAGTATACATAAAAGAGGTATGTTGATCTGCCTTTGCGCAAACCGTTCTGGTGTCCGTCTGATATGGGATCTATGTGAGGAGTGAATCTGTTGAGGCAGCATGGAATTGTAGACTTAGAGGCCAGTGTTGAACAATGGTAATTCCTCTGTAGTTTTGGGGTTGGTTGGAGGCGCGCTTTCTTGGGTAGAGGATGATGAATGAGGTTTAAAGGCAGCTGGTTTTGTTTCCCATGTAGGTGTTTAATTACAAAATTCCTAAACAGTTGATCATGGACTAGTGGAATATCTTCCGACTACTGCAGGAATGTTGTCGGGACCAGGTTGCTTGGTGTTCTTCAGTTTCTTCAGGCAGATCTGAATCTCCTCCATAGTGAAAGGTCCAGTCTGGAGGGGGAAGGGTGTCTCTATCTTGTCATTGAAGAAAGGTTCATCAAGTTTAGTTTTATTCTGAACGTGGTCTTGCCAAGTGAGAACTAAAGTGCTGAAACCATTGTCAAGGCGCTCTTCAGTTGTTTCACCTTTGGATTCTTATAGTTGGGGTAGCCTCTTATCAGTCAGCTCCTCAAAGGGGCCATCCCAGGCAGCAGCATGCTTGTTTTCAAGATGTAGGGCGTCAAGTGCTTCGGCCTTGGACTAACATGCCTTCCTCACGCACCACATTGTAAGCATAATCAATTTGCAGCCTTAAGCATCATCAAGGTTCTGCTTGGAGCCTTCTGGTGATTAGTACGGTGCTTTTGGCTGCAGACCTTCAGTTTTTCTCTGGCGTTGCTGACTTTGTCGTTGAGGCAAGGCAGTAGTCTTCTTCTTCTTCAGGTACACTCCAATGCCATTGTCTTTGTTTGGTTGATTGAGGACATTATAAGACTGCGCTGGAAAGTTTCTCAAGCTCATCAACAGGAGTGTTGAACCTGTTATGTACCGCTACAGTATACTGGCTCACAAAGCTTTGTATCCCCCACTCCTTCCTCCAGCTATTTTTTTCATGGGATCTCTGGGAGGTGGTTTACTCTGAAGATAACTTATCTGGCTCCTGCACGAGACAATTCTGTGATC
Organism: Ophioderma brevispina; assembly: GCA_023653785.1. NCBI lineage: Eukaryota > Metazoa > Echinodermata > Ophiuroidea > Amphilepidida > Ophiodermatidae > Ophioderma > Ophioderma brevispina. The sequence goes on from JAMKCH010004995.1 coordinate 9,101, forward strand.
AGACTTACCAGCTTCAAAGGTGTTGTAGGCTCTTGAGTTCTAATGTGTTAAGGCCACTTTCTTCTTGACCAGAATAAGTCCAGTTCGACAAGTTCTCCATTTGGGCGTCGGTGTGTCCACAGTCTACCTTGAATGATTTGGAATTTGGGTATTAAGTGGCAACCAGTTCTATTGTTCCATGACGTCCTTCATGTACATTCCATTTCTGTTAGACCTGTTGTTGCAAGTGAACAGCGCGTCTACAGGCCCAGCTTAGCGTTCCGTATCTCCAGGGATGTACAAAAGTTTATGGGCTGGAACTTTACTGTGGCATTGAAGTTCATGTGAAAAGTTGAGAGACATTTTCTTCTGGATAGTCGTTGAGGGGGGCTGTAAAACAGCAATGACTGTTTTGTTTTCAGGATTGCCCGCCAGTGTAAGCTTCAAGATGCGCTCATTAAAGTTGATAAGGTTGGCACATGACTTGAGAGCCTTTTGGGGTGTGATAAAAAACCCCACACCTCCTGAGCGCAATTTTCCCCTTTTTTTTCCCCCCTTGTTCCCTTCCAGGCAGAGGCTGTAATTAAGTGGATATCCATGGATATTCTCCTGTGTCAGAGGTTCCTGGCAACCATCCGGTGTTCTTGTATGCAGATGAAATCGATATCATACAGTTTGTGCTTCATGTACGAGTTCGTCTTTCTTGGCTGTTGTTTGAAAGTGTCTGCATTAAATGTGCTAATGATGGAAGCATTTTTGCGTCTAACAAATTTGTCCACGCCTCTATTGTCAATATCAGGGTTGGGCCGTCCAGTAGGCTTTGGGACCAACCCATCATGCATATGGTATAGACCAATGTTGACTCAGACGGCACAGACCTTAAATCAGGGGCTTTAACCCTGGTGCTACGGTTGACCTAATTCATCTTGTGCAAATTACTAAATAATAGCCGGGGATTCGCCAGGTCTCCAGCACCCTTTTTCTGTTGGGGAAGTCCCGTTAGCCTTTGTCTTTCACGTGACACTCTGCAAGGCAGCCGTTGCCTTTTCTGTCAATGAGGTCCCTTAGCCTTTTTTCGCCCACACGAACCAACCTACGGCAGCAGGTACTATTTCACCATATCTGGTTTGACCTAAGTATATACCCATGGACCTACTTACTCATAAAGGAATAAAGGAAAGAGAGAATGAGTAGTCACAGCACCAGGTGGCACCCACACTGTTTTTTGCAAGACAAAAGAAGAGTGTAGGAGGCTGTCCCCATTGTGGGAAGAGTCCTGAGACACCTCCCCCACCTCCTGATGCCCGTGTGGGGTTGCACCTCCCCGCCTTACTAGGGATCTGTGTCCTGTACCCAGATAGGCATCACTATAATTGAGTCGTGATTAATCCCGAGGATCAAGGCGTCCTCTAAATCCTAAATTGGGATCAGAAACCTATAGTATCCCAGACAAGCCATAAAGCCACCTGCCAAACCAACCTACTTGGCTCTCTGTCGAGCCAACCAGAATGCTTCACCTATCCTATCCAACTTGGTTCGAAAGGATGGGATTAGAGATGAAAGGAGTAAAGAAGGTAGAGTAGGTAGGGAGCATCCCCGATGGAGGAGAAATCCCACTGGGGAAATCCAGCAAAACAGTAGAAGGTGCAGGCATTACATTTTGTTTTTAAGGTGTAATAAGGTGCTGGCAAAGGTCCTTTTTCAACTTCATTACTTTTCTCACTTTCCCTCACTACACGAGCACATGAGTTAAAATGGTTGGAGACCCAGAGTTTTCCTGCCTCTGTATTGCTGTGGCAGTAGTTGAAAACGTCACTGAAACAGACACCATTTAAGATACAGCTGCTCTTCACCCTATTGGTTGATATTAGTTTAAATTGTGGAAACATAAGCTATATAGGATTCCACAAAAAGAATATTTTAATTGACAAAATGTGTTAACTGTTTTTCCATTGGATTTAATGACATGGATATTTAACAATTAGTGATATGAAAGGGACAAGGGTGTTTCTTTGTCGCACTTTGATCATGTCCAAATATTGATCGCATCTATCATGTTGAAAGGGATTCGCCTTGTACTCAATGTGTCGTGTGTCTTTATCATCCCGGGTGGCTTTCTAAAAAAAAAAAAAAACAGCCACCCTCCCTAGTACCCAATGCATGGTTTGAATAGTTTTGAGATTACAGATGTTTGAAATTTTTACTATACAATAAAATTACTCCAGCAAAAATTTGCACTTTCCAGTATCTTGTTGTAGACAATCTACTGTAGCCCCTCAAGTGAGTGCCCCTTGAGGTGGACCATTGGTTATCAGGGGCGGATCCAGGATTTGAAAAACGTCAAAATTGCCGGGGGGGGGGCTGAAGGCTCAAACTCGTCCAAATGGGCTGATTTTGCATAATTTACCGGGCAGGCGCGCTCGTCCCCCTCCCTGGATCCGTGCCTGTTTGGCAAAAGGCATCCCAAGAGACCCTGATCTAAGGGACTGAGCAGCGCAAGCTATCATAAACCATGGCACCAATTCAAGACTGGTTCATGTCTGCTTCCATTTTCTCGAAACATGGGTTTTAATTGTTTTTAGAAAACTTAATTATATCATCATAATCAAATGTTTGATTAATATCATTGGATGTAGTAATTTTCTCATGCAACCAAATCAATTTGAATGTATATATAACACTAAGTGCATTGAAGTTGTCCATGTGTACCAGGTATTTCCCTTTTCGCACACCATGTTTTCCGCTAAATTAGTTTTGCCCAAGAGTTTATGTAAATTATCCTAAATATCAGTTGCGCATATTTTGTGGAAGAAAATAAAATTACACCGGACTGTTTATCCTAATTGAGCATAAAATAAGCATTTTGGTGGCACATTACAAATTGTTTTGCCCCTTAAATTGTACTAAGCAAATGTAAAATTGTTAGTTCAGCAATTATTGTATTTATGCCCTACTTTTATGAGACAAATTTATGAAAAAAGTCCCTGAGAATTGATTTATCATTTTTGGCGGGAGAATTTTTTCTCATCATAATTGTTTTTTTGGATTGCCATTTTGAATCTGTCTAACCGATTTTCATTTCTGTATGTGGTCGTGTTTTGTACACCCACCAGCAATGACCAGCGCTCAACTTTTTTCTGGTAAGGATGTACGGCCGACTTAGGTCTGGGATGGCATAACGAACCAGGGGCGGCACCAGGGTAAAATCATAGGATGAGTCGAAAATCATAGGAGGGCAAACACTACACGATTACCTCCTATATGTAAAAAATCCTAATTTGACACATTTGTATTGCTTAAATCCCTGTTTTTCCTGAATTTTGAAATGTTATTTTGATCAACAAACCAATCTTAACCGTATTCTTAAGGGACACCTGACTGAAAAAGTGCTCTGACCTCCAGGGTCCACGGTGCAGCTAGTCTTCACGGTCAGTCGCTCAAAATGTTGGGGATAGACTACTAATTTTCATGATTGATTGGGAGGGAGATATGATGATATTCAAACAGAAATTTAGCTTTTAGAGGTTGAGTTGTTCCATTGAGGAGAAAATGAGTTTTCATCTCGCATTTGTTTTGTCAGGAACTAATGGGCCAGGATTTAGTGGGGTGAAACCCTCAGGGGGCACCCCTTGCCACCCCTGGCGCCGCCCCCTGTTAGGACTGAAAATTTGCAGGCTTTTGACCTGCAATTTGGCTACAATTTAGCTTCTGAGTCAAGAACGGCTGAGCAAGCTCACCCTAACCCTAAGCAACTGGTTATTCTGATCCACACACATTGGAATTGACCCGTAGTATCGCTTACCTGTTAGGAACTGAAAATTTGCAAACTTTTGAGCTGAAATATGTCTACAATTTATTCTCAAAAGAACTGAATATTCATTCACCTGGGATCCTTAAGAACCTCTTTTCTATGTCAGTCATCCCCCCCCCCCCCCGAGCCCTATCTGTTTTCAGTCATAGTTATAGTAGGTCTATTTCGATGGACTTAGGAATTCAACTTGGAAGGAGTGGAGGTGGTGGCATCATAACTATATCTCAATACATTGGGGTCAAAGATCATCTGGGGTCATGTTAGGTTGGGCGGGACATAGTACACATCAAACATAATTCAAAATTATGCGTATTACTGATAGGAATGTCATTAAAATTTGTACTTAAAAATCAGCCTAATGAGAAATAAGGTCCCATCCAAATTGCCTGACTTTAGTGCCCATGGGTGTTTATTAGGAAGAATGCATTAGAATCAGCAGCACCACACAGGATAAAGTATTAAGCTATTATCCTATCCATATCTGGGCAACCTAATATAATGGAAAATGTAATACCAGAGATATACTGAATGCAATTATCATTTAGGCCCTCATATTTCCTTGCAATTATATTAAAAATATTTGTTGTAACGTTCAATGTTTGCATTGTTGCTATACTTTGATATTGATCATGTAAGGATTTTCGAGTCTCAAGATGCCACAAACATCAATGAAATTGTCTGTGACTGTTGAAAATTGAAATTTTCAAGTAATTTATCAGATTCCCACAATTAGTATTGCCAACATATGGTAGATTAGGAAAGTGATATCGTGAAAATCACTTAACGACCTCTCTTTGGCTTTTGCCAAGTAACGTTCATATTGTGCATTGTTGCGCATGTATTGTTTTAGTACGCACAGAATAGCAGAGAAATTAGCATTTCGAACAGGCTTGCTCAGCAAAATACAATTTTTTTTTCCAACCAACTTTAAAAAACAAAGAGCAGTTGTCCTACATTGCTATATAAAACACTAAAGCATTGCAAAGTGTTCCTATATTTAGCTGTTTTTGATCTGGTTTTGTAGTGTTCAAATATTACGTGCTATCTCTTTTGAACCCTTGTTATCTAGAGATCTTGTGAGAAAAGTACACTCAACTCTGCTTGAATTAGAGATTTGGCATTTTGTATTGTTCCTACCTGTCCAAAGACCCTATGATGATAAGACTAGGTTTAAACGCTTGTCTCATAATGGAATGGTTTTTGTAATTAAAGAACAGAAAGGCGCTCCCACCTTTCTGTTTACTGTATTGGTCATGGTATAGTGTGATATTTAAAGGTGTGTGTTCTGAATTGTCTTTGGGACCCCCTGATTTACCCGGAGTATTATCCGATTTGATATCAGATTAAAGGGCGTATTTTTCTCATTGTTGTCTCTGAATGTGAGCCCTCCTTTCATTCCCAGATAAACAAAATAACGATGAATTAATGGTTACCATCAATATTAGTACATTAGTGAATAGGCTTTTGCATGTACATTATTGCTTTCTACCATAAACTGCAAGTTTTTTCCCCCGTAACTTGATGAGGCGTAGGTGCAAGATGCCAGCTCTCATATCAGTATAGAACACAATAGACATAAATTGGAACAATCCCCTTTAAGTGTATTTTGGATTCCCGCACCTTCTGATTTGTTCATTAGAGATCCTTGAAAAAAGCTTATTCACAAAATTTGAGTTGATTCCTACCATGCAATTTTGTTTATGAAGCTCCACTGCCTTTTTCCCATGGTCCACATAGGCCACTATGCTGTAGTGCCCTGTCTGTTTACGGCAAAAATACAAAATTGCAAATTTCTTACAGATACGAGCAATGTTGACCTCTGTACTAATTAAGATTGACCGTTTTTTACCATTTTTAGTCCTTTGTTAAACCCTATAAATTCAAAACCAATGGTCGTAAGTGTTACAAACTATACATTTTTGGAATCCTTATAACTAGACGGACAATTTGACAATTTCAATGACGGACAATTTCAACATGTTTGGAGGCATTTTTAAAAGTTGACCCATGGTTAACACATTAATGGCCCCTATTTAAAAATGACACACATTGACACCAATAACTACCTTGATTGATATAAGAGGGTCCATACTAACTACCAAAAACTATACATGATACAATTTATACAATTGACCAATTTTGACCACGATTGTACAATTCCTCACGTAATCTCAATCTTTAATTATGATTACAAAATATTAAAAAGATATATTTCAATCCGCCTTAAAGATGCAATGTTCCGATTGTACTTTGAGCCCCCTGATTTCTCCGGAGTAGTATCGATTTTGATATCCAATGAGAAGGCCATATTTTTTTTCCATTTCTCCAGAAATTTGAGCCCCTCAAATCCATTTTATTTCTCAAGATAAAACAAAAACCCGCCGTTTTAAGTGTGTTAACCATCAATATTAGCACAGTATGAAAGGGCTTTTGCACATGTATTATTCGTCTACCATCAAAACCGCAAGTTTGTTTCCCACGGTACTTTATGGGGTGTATGTGCAAGTGGCCAGACTCTCATATTAAGTAAAACACATACACATAATCGGAACAATCACCTTTAATTACGACTGATCTAATTGTTTAAAATTTACCATCAATTTTTCACTTATGATATCCAGTGCACTTTTACACTTGGCTTGTTCATAGAGCCACCAAGGCAATTGTGAGGGTTTGAAAGTTTGAGGTCAAAGGTCATGTAGTGCTTTCATGTAGATTTTGAACTTAATGCATTTGAAGTATTACCTCTGCTTGAAATTGCTGTAATTCTGCTGTCACAGTTTCTGGCCCATGATGAAATTTAATAATCTAATTGTCAATCAACATTCTGATACTTCGGTCCCCAGTTTTTAGAAATTTTTCTTTAAATCTTATTTATTTATATTTGGTCAAAGACCTTACAAATGGTAAATGTTAAAAATGAAATAACAAATTAGTGAAACTGTTCTGGCAATGATGCTGATCAAAATTGGGTGGAGAGAAGATTCCCTGACCTTCCTAAAGCCCTTCGTGAGTTTGTACCTCTTGGCGTTATTATTTTCTGACCATTTCATATTTTTGTCCATTTGATTGGCTAAATAAAATTAAAGTGATTCGTAGAATTATTCTGTAAAATGCTTGCTGGCCTAATCAATAAAGAAAAAGCACAAAAAATAATGCAAAGGAGGCAGCATATGCCTTAACCCACAGCATGTCTCTAGAAAAAATAATTGAAAAGATCATTGAGTAACGGCATGTCTCATGCCTTTGGATGGAAGTACAATAACATTTAGGTTTTTTTGATGACAGCTTACAGATAAAAATGGAACCAAACGACCTGGGGTGACAGCACAAAAAAAGGATGAAGGTTTGGTTGCCTGTGTAAAACAAAAATACAGCTCCTGTTCTGGTGGGAATGAGAAATGGATTCTCAAGTCACCTTTTTACAACCTTTGTTTTTGTGCAATTCGTGAAGGAAACATTGTATGGACAATAATGCTCAATGTTGTCACCGTTTAAGAAGTGTGGTTTGATTGGATTAGAAGCATAGCACATTTGTCTTGAAACCTATATCTGTGAACGATAATGCTCATCATCATGTTTTGAGGAGCCAATGTGGGTAAAATATCGGATCCCAAACATGATAAATGATCAATTGGATGATTTACGCCCAATATTTAATTGGTCCTCCGCGATAGTGTTTAAAATATTTTTGCAACTCAAGCTCGACCATTAATTTTGGGCTTACACGATCCGGGAATTTTATATCAAAAGTGGTGCATGCCCCATAAAAGAATGGATATTTAATAGGTATTGGGATCCCCAACCCCCAATTCTAATTCAACAGGGAAGCTGGTCCAAACTTTTACAGCACAGGTAATGCCTTTTCAATTCTTTTCTTGGGCCACTGGGTAGACAAGAGTAAACATACGATCCTGTGCATCGATCCGAATTGAAAGTGGTATGAGTAGTTACAGCCCATAAGACCCGCTTGTCAGGCCGATTTTCCGTTTCCACAGACTCCCATTTTAACCCTATTTAAAGTTCCAGAGAACCCTACATTTGATGTACTCGGTTCTTGACCAAATTTTACTTAAAATACCTCAAATTTGATAAAAAAATCAAGCTCAAAAACCCATTTCGGATAAGATACTACCCAAATTCACTTCCACAGACCCATATGGATATCCCCAAATCGTTCCTGCATCTCCCAAGTTCAAAAAAAAGTTTTTTGAAAAACAATGTTAGTGAATCAACTGCATCGCCACAGGAGCAGAAAAAGAAGTCACTTAAGAACTTGGCTGTGGATCAGGTTTTAATCAGCTTCATTTCCTCGCTTGTTTTTGCATAGATTATACAGGGAAGGGTTTAATCATAGAATGAAGAAACCACCTAATCACCCTGTAAATTTATTGGTTTTTTCACCTGAGATAGGACAAAAATAGAATTTTTTCCCAGGTTCTGGAATTTTGCCTTTTTGATAATTTGAAGCTTAAGGTCAATGATTATGGCAAAATTTTCATAGTTTTTTTCAATCTTTTCAGGTGTATTTAGCAGGTCGGGCGTCCCGGCACAGTCTTCTGCAGTCTTGGTGGGTCGGGAGCATGTGGCAATTTGAAAAACCCCACAACTTTGTTTAGGCTACGAGAAAAAGTCTGGCTAAAGGACTTCCCCTTCTCCTGAGAGGTGGCGGCTTGTACCGTACCGAGGGAAAAATTGATTCCCAATTTCCCAATCGAATCTTGAGTGGTCCCTCACTGGACTTTGACTCTGGGGATGATTTAGAAGAAGTATAAAATATGAATTATCAATCCCTGGAATCACGAACATGAAACGTTTTGGCTTCTTTTCAACACATCATGTTTACTGGCATGTCCAAATGATGATGATAAGATACCAACTTTAGAATATTAAATCTTCAAAAGGTGTGTTTTAAATTATCGTCCTTTTCAATATTTCATGTATTTTTTCCAAATAAATTCATCTTCATTATTGTATTTTAAAACTGAGGGAAATATAGGACACTAATTACCCTCCTAGATAGTGGGAGTCCAAAGCTTTGAAAGGGTAAAATATCATAATTTGAATGAATTATTCCTCCGATTGGTTTGGACTATTGAGTCATTTTTCAATGATTTTAAAGAGAATCCTTGCGCCACAAGGTGAACTTTTGACTCTGCATGCCAATTGGTTGTCATTTGTATGGAAAACTTGGATTTCTCCCATTTTAACATTTGGATTTTATTACAAGCCTACATGTCATATGCCGTCAGAATCCCAATGAAGGAAAATATTATATGACCACAGCATGGAAATTAGGTAAGGCCAAGGAAAGTTTTGAGGGACCGTTTCATTAATTTAGCATAGGATGATTGGTTCAGATTTCAAGATGTAGGATGATACCATAAGGGCTATACTAAGATGGTTGGAGTGCATCCTGGGTTTCCCTATTTTTAAAGTACCGGTAAAACTAAGGTTCGTTCATACCTCGCTGCCACTTTGCAGTGCGTGCCATATATCGATACTTGCTGCAGCAACTCACGTAACTCTGCAGCTGCCGTTAAAATAAATTTAACTCGGTTGCAGTACCGCACTGCAGTATACTGGACGAGCACCGTATTCGAGCACTGCAACTTACTGCAACGCATGTTGCAGTTGTAGTATGAACGAAATTTAGAGTACCAAAAATGAACACACATTTTGCATGTAGGCAGGACTGAGTCTCCTAACAGGACCATAATGGGGGGTGGTGGGGCAGATGCCCCCAAATTACAAAAAGCTCCTAAACCCCTTAAAAAGAGCTAAAAAAGGGGAAAAACCCAACAGTTTTTGCGAGGGAAGCAACCGGAAAAAAAAAGGGTTATGTTTTTTGTTCAAAAAAAAAAAAAGGTTTTAACAATTGGCGCTAAAATACCCAAAATCTGAAAAATACAAAAAACTTAAAAAAAAAAAAAAAAAAAAAATTTTTCTAAACAAAATTAGCCAAAATTGGATAAAAATTGGCTAAAAGCGACTGATCTATAAAATGATTTTGGAAAGAAAACTAAAAAAAAAAAAAAGTAAAACTGAAAAATCAGGGTCGGTTGGGTCCGTAAAACAGGGTTGTTTAGCAGCCTTACGCGGCCGGATTTCTAATTACTGTATTTTGTGTGTGATAAATGTATTTGAGAATGAGAAAGTCAACAATGTTAAAGGGGGATAGCCAATTTAAAGATATGAAGTTTTCTTCACTCCGAATCCATCTGTTAAGTTTTTTTTTTCGCGCCGTATTTCAATCTGTTATGATGCGAGAGCTAAAAACGTGATTTTGTAGCCCCATTAATTACCGTGTAAAATTAATATTGGTCGACCAAAAATTCGGCACATATTCACTCCTAACTTCCAAAGAGACATTCTTTGGCTCTAAGATCTCACAGGGTAAATGCGAAAAATCGTTCTTCTTCTGATACCAAAATGTTGACCACTTACCGGTTAAAATCTGGGGCTTCTGGGGACGAGGTATTAGCGATCGGGCCATGGCCCTTTAATTCACATAGGAGGTAAGCATACCACATGGTGCATTAAATCTGACAGACAGTAAACAGTAAATGGCTGTCTGTTTCAATTATTGGAATGAAATCAATAAAACAAAAATGTCAAAATGTTCAAACATCTGATTTTATGCTGGCAATAAAAATTGAGAAATAGTTGCTTTCTATTGCTATAAGAATGATACTCACCTAGTTAAAGAGCACGGCACATTTAAAAATAGTGCGCCCTCTAGACTTCAAAATTGATTCTTTGCATGGTCCTTATTGTTATAAAGCTTTTACATACAAAAAGCCCTCACCCGAAATTATAAAGCCCCAAATCAGGACGCTTATGGGTAAACAGGACGATTTATAATTAATGTCGCCGGCGACATAATTCAGCAGACAACACGGAAATGGCGTGTAACACAAGAAAACACTCGCCAGAGTTGATTCTCACGGCATGCACCTTGTTTGACTGGTCCTTTTTGCAGGATCCACCAAAAACAATGTTGATAGGCATGTTAAAGTCTATGTAGAAAGGTGTGGTACAAACAGACTCGTGTGTATTGAGTTACACAAAGAGGGTGTCCAACTGAATGAGTGAGTTAAGACTATAGTTATACACCACTAACTGGCTGCCGTAAGGATCAAAAATCTGGGATGGACTACTTTCTTGCATGGCATCTGGAAAAAGGGCTTTAAAGGTCTAAAAATGCACTAGTTATATTAAGAGTGAGTGAAATAATCCATGAATTGACATGGTAGACTGGTATGTTTACTCAAAACTAAGCGGCATTTGGACAGTGAATTGATGAAATTTACTCAGCGGGTCATCAATTTCACATCGATTTGCAAATTACTAGCTTTGGCGACTATTATAGAGAATCTTGGGTTGCCGGTCGACATCGGGCAGTTAGGTGATTCGTAACTAAAAATTTTTCCGGTCATCATATGTTCAAAATTTGGTTATTTGGTGATTTCAGCTTGTTCCTTTGGGTGATGTTGTTGTATTTCCTCTTTGAGAGTTTTTAAATGTGAAAGAAACATGCTCAAAGTTGCCATTTTTCCCATAGACTACTGTGTATAAGTGAGTTAGTGGTGTGTAACCTATAGCAATAAGATTATGATTAGTTAGTGTCGAGTTACACTGCTATGCCCATTGAAAACTCCATGTAGTGCAACACTTGTGGTAGAGGCTTTGTTTCTTCAGGCATTCTATATCAGCCCATTTGTGCACCTTTTTTTACAAGTGTTAAATAAAAAAAAACAAGACCTAAGCCAATCTAAATTTATATTTTGAAACTTTCAAAATATCGACTTTGGAATAATACTGATCAAAAAAATGCCGAGATTTACTTTATGTGCGAACTGTATATGTGTCACCTGGTAAAGTGCTGCCAGACAAATGTTGGCCCTCAGTTCCCCTTTGTCAAAAGCAATTGAGAAACTTGGGGAAGAGCCTGGATGTACAATTATTTATTGTTTGGTTAATTGGAACCACCATAACAAGCCTGTTGTTTCCACTAATTATACTAAGAACTCCACTGCGCTATCCTGAACAAACAAAAACTTATAAAACTCGCTTTACCAGTGTAGATGGGGTATGCTTGTCTCATGACAAAAATAAATTGATACTTGTTCATTTGACAAGTCCATAATGACACTTGCCCATATGAAGCTTTTTATTTAAGTTAGTCGTTGCACACAAACCAAACAGTATGGAGACATTGACTCTTAATGGGTGCATTTAAGATAATGGCTTCTGGTAAAAATGAACAATATAATACGTCTGGGTTGTAAATCATTACATTGTCAGACTGGTCTGCAGTGCATGTGGTTTCCTATAAGTAGTTCATGTGTGTGAATGTTACTACTTTAGCAGGGGAAAGAAAAGTGTAGCATCAGAATGAGCAATGTAAACGCAGTAGAAATTAATTGAGCACTGTATGGTATACCATGGCCATAGCAAAGGTATAGTCCATTTCTATGTGCAGTGATGTCATAACTTTGACGCAGCTTTTACGTATGCATCAAGATATGCCATCTTTGTGCACATGTGTAAAAACGCCGTCATTTTGGTCTGCTATTCAATTCATAAAAATAAGGTTCGCTATTCAAAGTATTAATTAATGTTCGCTATTCATAGTAAAAAATAAGGTTTGGTATTCATAATTGAAAATAAGTTCGCTATTCATAAAAATCCTAACCCTACACTCAAACCCTAACCCTTTTTTTGTGGGGGGGGGGTTAAAAAGTGTGGCGCAAATGTCCTTAAGTTGATTTTTTGTTGTTGAAAATTTGTCAAGATTTTTAGGATAAAATTCAATAACCTTCCAAGTAATGTTAAATATTGAAATTTATTGATTGTTCCAAACATTGAATATCTAGGAAGTCAAGCTCTGGCAAAGTTAAGTGTGAAAATTATTCAATTAAGGTACCTAATTAGCATGTTTTTAGCAGGCTACATGGAGCCTTATTACAATGTGACAAGAATTCTGTCAAATTTCACCATGGTTTTTCTCTATAACTATGATGATTCCTGCACTTAAACATGCAGAGAACTCTTCAGGTACAATAATGTATGCTTAACAAATCATCACAATGCCAGTGTGGTCCATAATGCATGTGACTTCCTCTAATTATTGAAAACCATATGATTTATTATCTGGATTTGTATGAATGGAAGACAGTTTTGAGCTTATTTGGTTGCCATCTGTAAAATTAAGTAGTACGAGTCAAACTACCAGTGAAGCTGAGGGATTTTCATTCGCATGTCAATTTTTTTTTATCCAGAAAATCCCCTCATTCACTTTTATTGTTCCAGGAACAAAATCTGAGAATCAGTGCCACCCTGTAATTATCTTTAAGAGAATACTAAGTGTGTGCTTTTTCATTAATCGACTCTTCTACCCATGGCAGCATTTTGTTGAAGTTCTAACTGTGCAGGAAAGTAATATCTATACATGAGTGGCCACTTTACAAGCTTTTACAGGAGCTAGGAGGTGCATATAGTCATGTCTACATGGAGGCTGGAACTCCAGAGTTTCAAAAGTCTGGAGTGTTGATTGGGGTTTTTGATTTCAGAGTTTCGGCCATTGTGTGGGCACCACTTGGAGTGAAATAAAATAATTGGATTTAATTTTCACCTCTGGAGTTTCAAACCCTTGGAGTTTTGTGACCGTGTGAATATGGCTATAGTTGTCACAGAACAAGTCCTTGGTTCAAATTCCAATGGGGTTCAAATTCCAATGGGGATACTTATTTAAAGACCCATGGTAAGATTCCAAAATATCATTTGCTGGTTTGAAAGATAGCCACATAAAATGCTCAAGTTTCAGTGAAATTGGATATGTCATTTTGTAGTTACCTTTCGCTTAGTATACTATTTCCAAATGTTATTGTGTGTAAGCTAAACGGGTTATGTGGGTGACTGCATAGAGTATGTTTATTGATTTGTCTGTCTTAACTGTGAATTTTTATTGTTTGGAACTAATTAGATAACAGAAAAAGTGTTCATCAATATTTGGGCAAATGTGCCATGGGAACACCTTGTCCATTTAAGGAAATGTAAAGTTGTTGGTCCTGTGTACAAAAAAAGTCTGAGCTGTGCTGGTGTGCCTTTTGCAATCAGTTTTGATAAGAGTAGGGCAAAACCAATGAATGTGCAGTTTGATTTGACCAGTCTCCTGAGGCAGCTTGGGCGAGCAGTACTGGACAATGAACAATCAACTCAAGTTAAAACTACATATAACAAATATTTTCAATGATTTAAGACACACCCATGCGGATGTAAGTCTCATAAATCATGCCAACTAATCTACATACAATGTTGCAAAGCCGCTGACATTTCCAGTAAGGATTGTTATCTAAATGAAGTGACTCCGTCATCTAACCATCTTAATTAAAATGCCGACTCTAAGTTCTGCATTATTAGCGGTGCATAAGAATCCCGAAAATGAGCAGACTTTAGCTCTGTTATCATAGTGATTATCGACCATGTACTGGAATTACACTCTTTTCCTTCCTTAAATACCTATGACATCATTTGTGTCGTGACCAGTCTGCTATTTGTCCACTGATGCGTATGTAATATTTGAGCCATAGCGATCAACGAGATAGATGAAAACTAGATAAATAAGTTCTTTGTTTTGATGGCTTGCATCAGAGTAATGTAACTTTCACCTATCTTTCTTGAACACCTTACAGGGCTTATTTTCCTGTTTGATCATATTATATGTGTGTCAGACTGGGGGGGGGGGTCTCAGTTAATTGTGGGTAGGGACGGTCCTTTGAGATTCTTTGAAGTGGGACCCATATCTATACCAATGGAAAAATGGAAACATAGCTATAGGGCACTCGACGGGCACTCCGGTATTCCAGGAACTTTCTTGATATGACATCACTCTTTGTTTATTTTTTTCACAGTGGCGTGATAATGCTGTTGACTAAATCTGGCAAAAGGGTGCAAAATATTAACAAACTGGTGACACCCAATTCATGTAGCAGAATTAGTGTCTACACTTGCCAATCTGACTCAAAACTTAAAAACATAACAAATGAAACTATTTCAGTTACCCAATTTTAACCCTAAAGTTTTTAAAAAAATGCAGCAAAACAAAGGACTATTTACCATCCGTGCATGTTATTTTGGGTGATGTGGTTTGTTGTCAATGGCATCAGCAGAAGTGATGTACCTCCTCCGGAGTGATCTAATACCATAGATGCAGATTTTGGCCCAAATTTACACTCAAATTTGCCATTTTTCTTTTTCCCAAAAAATGTTGACCTTCTTTAGCAAATTTGAAAATTTTGCTTTCATCAGTTTGTGAGTTCTGAGGAAATTGGACTTACCCTATTTTGATTTTGGTATAAAGATGGGCTGCAATTATTGTCAATTTTTTTTTTCAAATCTCAAATTTACCTGAATTAAAGGGACAGAGATTTCCTGAGTAACAGGTTTCCTATGTTGCACTTGGCTGATGTAGAACATGTACCGATAATGTAGCGGAGGTTTGTAGGACAAATAAATAGAAAAGAATACTGAAATCTAAGTTTGGACAGAAATGATACCCTAATTGGCGTAATAGGGAAGCATGCACGCACGCATGCACGGCTGGCAGAAAACGCTAAATTATCTTAGTGTGCAAAAAGATGCGTGGTGTTTTGGGCTTAAAGGAAATATGTCATGATCTGAATATTTGGAAAATTTGGTATGGATGGAAAAGCTTAAGTAACGTAGATTACATATAAATCAAAATAAGTTGAAAATTGTCCACATTTGTTGAGTATTTTGCCCTTTTAATTTTCGCCCAATAGCTTACTCGAAAACGATTCCGACAAATCCACATCGCAGGCAAATGGTGATGTCAAAGTGATGACCATCCATAATTTACGTCGTTGTGACCATCATACGCAGGTTGCCACTTTCCTATAACTGCGATCGATGTGTTTTTATATCAATATAATTAAAACACCACTAATGAAACCAAATATGTCATTCTGTACTTATTTTCAAATTTTATTATTACTTTCATTAATCCATCAATATTACAGGTCAGCAATAACAATTCGAGTCAACACAATGTTTTGGTCATCCTTTGACGTCACGAGGAGAGCAAAATTGGGCGCTTTTGATCAATGAAGCCGTGGCGAAAATCCGCCCGTTTTCCTCGTATGTCAAAAAGCAAAAATTAAAATGCCTCTATTTTGTTATTTTTACATCAAATTGTATTATTATTTCGAGAATCTCGCTGGATGTATGTACATATGTTTTTATGAATGTAAGTCAAACTGAGCTTGACAAAAATCTTGACATATTTCCTTTAAAAGAAAACCTGGTTTAAAAAAAAGGGGGTAGAAACTGTCCTTGTTGTTTTATTTAAATTTAAATTTTTTGTTGAAAATTTGTCAAGATTTTAGGTTAAAATTCCAATTCAACAACCTTCCAAGTATATTTTAAGAAGGGAGGGCCCAGTGGTGGTATTTCTCACCTAGATAGCGGGAGGTCCGGGTTCGAGACTGTCTATTTTTAGTCTTTATTTAATTCAGTGCTTGCTAGTTTCTCCGAGCTTCTATATAACCTTCCAAGTATTTGAAATATTGAAATTTATTGAAAGATTGTTCCAAAATTTGGACTGTAGGTGTGAACATGGGCCGCCCCATTTAATCTCCCATGATACTTTTGGCTACTAATTCAAAGGGAGGGGGCAGATCAAATATAGTTTCTCTACATCCTCTCCATCTAACCCTTCTACCCCAGGCTGCAACCCAACCCTGCCACCTACCCCACCATCGCATCCCGTAACTGTGTACTCATTTTCAGCCTGTTTCTTCACACAAACCCTTGAAAGGTAAATAACTTGTCTTTTTCTTGTCTTGTCATTACTAATGATACCTGTATCATAGAATCAAAAGTAGTCCAATCCTTGAAATAATAATTGAAGTATGTTGGTATGAAACGGACTGCTTCTGACGTAGGTGACTTCTCAAAGCGCAACTTTTGATATGAGTTGATTAGAACTCCGTATCTTTCACTTCTCTATGTTAGTCTAAGCTAAGATAGACCAATACAGCTGGGAAAGTGTTTGATATTCTGATCTCCTTTCCTAATTAGTATCTTCCACCATCTCTTAAATGCTTTAATAACGACAAATTTGTAATAACCGAATGAAAACATCTGGAAGTGCAATTTCATTGGCATTTAGCAACTAATTTTCCCAAAAGTACATCTGCACTTGCGTGCTCTGTGATCTACGTTCATTAGCGTTCCCTTCAGTGATTGCACCGACTTAAATATACGGTAAAAGTAAAAGAAAAAACCAAAGCCGATCATGATTGAAATGTGTATTTTTTTAGGGGGTTGGGCTATCGGGTCAATATTTAATCAAGGTTTTAAGAAATGGTTGTTTGTATGGCTGAATCGAACTATCTATTAACAAAATGACTGGTAATGACGTAAATTTTGTTTGTTTCTGCCTAGTATTTATTTCTCAGCTCTAGAAATAATTAAGTTGATGTTATTAGAAGTGACTGCCATATGTCAGTTTCTAGGATCAGGCAACACTGTGCTAACTAGAGCAAGAAAACATTTTTGCCCTACTATTATGGTTACCAGAATTACTAACTCAAAAGAACAAAATAGGGTCCATTCCCTTTACTTGGCAAAAATCTACAGGGTACTTAGATTTAATCTCCTAAAGCAATGGTTTGTCATTTTTTGGTGCAAATTACTGAAATATGACAAAAAAAATGGATAATTTTATTATACGTTCACACCTACTCGTATCAAGCATGGCTATTTTTGTTAATGGAATAAAAGGACATGCTACAGAGGAGGTGTTGAACTTGAAGGGTATCATGTAATTATGCAAAAAAAAATCCTCTTTTTACTCCTAAATGAAAGCTTATCCTGACACCAGGACCGTGGGGGGGGGGGGATTGGTCACACCCCCCAAAAAAAAAATTTCACAAAAAAGGGGAAAAGGTCCACTGTTTGCTGAAATTTATGCATAAAAAGGTCTAAATTCCCCTTTTTAGTCCAAAAAAGACCATTTTAGGGGACTAGGTCCACTTACCCTAAAAACGGTCCACTTTTTCGAAATTTCCCGGAAACCCCCCAAAATAAATCCTACATACGGCCAGATTATGCCTCAATTCCAGAAAATTGATAAAATTGCAAGGGGATTTATGCAATGTCAAATGTCTAATTAGATTGGGATCCCCAATCGTAATTACAGAAATTGTTATTGCAAGAAAAGAAAATCTCTTACAGCGAAACCACTTGCCAAACCATGCCAATTCTCATTACTAGGAGGGAATTAGATGCATGCGCAATGCTATGAACTTGACGAGAAATATGGAATTATTTTGTTCGGTCGATCCACAAACAAAATAATTTTATGTTCCAAGTGCAAGTACTCATCTCGCAGGGACTTAACATACTGAGAGAAAAATTTACAGCATGTGTCATAAGCAATGACAGGATATGACAGGCTATTGCTTAGTTTAAGGGGAGGGTTATGATGCTTGTTCCAGCTATCATCAGCAAAAATTCTGCTTGTGGAGCATTAGCCCAAACTGCTACTGGACCTATGCCAATTCTAATCTTGGAATCCTCAGAGCCTTCGTGTAGCCATAAATTTTGACCCTTTGCATTGAGCTTTCTCTCTCGTCCCGTTACCCAAAGGAATTTCTAATTACCTGCTTTCCCTATATTTTTCCCCATTTGTGTGGTACAGTATCTGTTAAGTATGTTAAAGTGTGAGGAAAATTGTAGGTTCAAAGTTCAAATGCCTGATGTCCTTAAACTTCTTTGACTTTTTCTACATCATGCAGGGGCCCCTTCATATCCATTGATGGTTTAACCCCAGAATCAAACGCAAACTCATATGAAATTGAATATATTTCGACACCCGAGCTTCAGGCCTAAACATGGCAGGTAGAAAGTCTTGCGCCCCTTTCATGATGCATTGGTGTCTCAACCCCAAAGGTCATATGAAAACAATATCTAGTGACATAGGGTTCAGCTTGATCTGATTCTGTCCACACTGTAATGTTAATGAACTTCTGCCGTGTAGGCTATGGCTTATGCCCTGGGTCAAATGGGTAAGCTTCTTTGCTTGTGTAATCATGTTCCAAAAGTTTGCACAAGTCATGATGACCATCAAATCAAAGGTCTGTAGACTAATTGCACAGGAAAGCCACAAAAGCACCTGCAGGCATATGGTTCTCTATGATAATAGTACGACACTAATGGGCTCGGCACCCCTCATTTGCTGGTTCATTTTACTGCTAAGGAGAGTGGTTGATTGTCTTTAATGAGGAACACACTTTTCAATAGGAGATTAAGAGACCATGGCACCATTTGGAAAATAGTGCACCCTTAAGATTTTTCAAAATTGATATTTTTGCATAGTTGTAAAAAGCTTTGATTATTAGCCATTGCCAATAAAATTATTAAGTCCAATCAGTGCCCTTGTGGGTTAAACAATGATTTTATACCTCTGGCACAGATGTTGAACGTTCATTTATTATGACAAAACAAGATAAAACCAACAATATCACCGGCGGACACAATTGGACAAACTCACTATGGATTTATGCCCCATACAATCTTGTGTAAATTTGATGAAACTTCATCTGTGGGCCCCAAAATATGATTTCATAAAAATTAGGTTTTTACACCGTCCTTTCTAGGGAAATTGGGGACATATTAGAGGGCGCCTATAAAATACAAATTATAACCTTTGTAGGACTATAGGGCACGATTTCACGCCAATGGGATGTTTTCTGATTTGACCGGAGTTTTCGGTAATAGCTCTTGCATGTCTCTATCTTACTACTCTGTGTCAAAATGGTCGCCAGTAGCTGAAAAATTGCTCTAAAATAGAAAAGAGCCACAACCTTTGCATGTCGGTTCAAACAGAGTGCTGGAGATACTTTATGCAGGCACGCGCCAAGGATCTGGTGTTAACATAAGAAAACAATGCAGGAGTTGATTACCTCAGTTAATAAACCCTGTGTTACTGGCTGTGACCTTTGTGACTTTAATGTCAATGTATGTAATTGATTAAAGTTATGGCAAACCCCCCAAATTAGGCTACAATCCAATTACTGGATCTTGATCTTCAGTCCTCCTATAGGCTACTCATGGTTAGGTACATTTGTGTGTAAAATTAGATCTGTATTTTTCGTGGTCAATAGACTCTATTTGAGAGGAAATTGAAGAAACTTCATCTTGTGTTGAAAAAAGTGCCTGTGCCCCTTTAACTGTAACATTCATCCTAGAATTAATGCCCCAGGTTGACAATAGTTTGCCATCAGTTAAAACATAAGAGGAGATTTCAGTAGCTTCCAACAATGCATTGCTTCCAAAAGAAGATTTTTGTACAGGGAGTAATGTGAATCGTAGCGATGAAACATTCTTAAATGGCCACGTTGGTGGATCAATGCGTTAATTTCAGCTATGTTTCCCCAATAACGATTCACATTCCAGTACTGATGATAAAACACTCCACGGGAAGCAATGCATCCCCTGTTGTCGGGAAGGTACTGATATCTTCTCTTGTAAAACCAGTGTTCCTGTAAGACATCTGGACTTTGAAAAGAGGGGATTGCTGTTCTGTTAATTTTTTTCCCCACCAGTGTAGCTGGGATGGTCGCACTTAGCGTTTGGTTGCTAGCAAGGGAGTTTATAATAATGGGAGAGGGAACCACCAGTCTGGGGACTTGGCCTCGGTCTGAGGTCCCTCAATGTGAGGGGCAGGTTCCAGGCGTAGTGGACTTGGTGAGAACATGATAGGAGTGGTCCCATAAATTGTAACATTTACCTTGTCAATGACGCTATTAAAGAAGATTAAGATAGTACTGCTATGCCCCTTATATGATATTTTGTTTATCATTATCTTTTTTCCTGTTTTTAGATTGCATGAAATCACGATTTGGGTATATTTTCCGTATGTCGTTACAATCACACGCAAGCATTCTTGTAGGACTTTCACTAGTGTACCTAAGTAATTTCATCATAACCACTGCTATCCTCATAATGCGGGGGCGCTTAACAGCGGTTCCATGCTGCATTTGTTACGTACTAAATCTAGGAGTTTCACAGCCTGGTCTGTAGGCTGTGTTACTTTGATGTATGCTGGTTGTCTCTTGTCAATATTTTTGGACCAAAAAGGTGAACCTTGATCACGATGCCAAAGCCTGTGTTCGCCCAGTTTCTTCCACAGGTGAAAAACCGTGGTTTTTTCCGCGGTTGTTTCCACTGGAAGCAAACAGGGTTCTTACCGTTTTCACGAAGCGAAGAAATCAAAAACGTAATTGAACATTTTTCTATTTTAAAGCCCAATGACTTCCCTTTTGGTTAAAATATTATGATAGTCGATTGATTAATAAGTGAAATACTTTGAAATACCAATTTAGGGGACCCCTACCTAACCCCGTGCACGTGTAAATTAAACTCGATTGATGACAAGGCTAAAATAACAAATGTGTGGAACGAAAACTGATTAGACACTTCTCTACACAGCAAGCCACGCAGAGTACTCCTTGTAAACGACTTGTAACATTTCAATTTATTTAAACAACAAATGTTATAGTCCCCTAACCCAGTTCTCCCCACTTAAGCAATACCATGTATTAATCATTTACAAACAAAAGAACAAACAAAGAAACAACTACTTAAAAAAAATAGATTTGAAAAATTAAACAATTGGGCCTACAGAATTTTAAAGCTTTTTAATTGTTGCATCTTCAATTACAACTGTGATACACATGGCCAAGATTTGGAAACTGGGTACATTTCTCATTGTATAATTTGATTCCACATACAAAAAACAAAATTGTGAACAAAGTTGATATATACTTTGCAAGATAAATAAACTTGTAGATTACATTTTGAAAAAAACAAGATGTCTGTAAAGTAACTAAAGTAGCTTCGGATTACTTTGAAGTGCAAAGCAAATGAATATGGCGCTTAATTTCGTTTGGTGTTCATAATCATTTCTTTATTTCTTCCAGTTTTTTCCAGTTTCTTACGGAATAACCTGGGAAGAAAGAAACTTTCTTTGCCAGTTTATTCCAGTCTTCGGAAGAAAATAGTTTTTCCGAAGTTTCCGAACCCTGATGCAACGCCCAAATTGATGTTGATTCTTCTGGACAAAATAGTATTAGGCATAGCAAAGTATTGGTGGTTATCATGACATACTTACTGAGCCTCATTTGCATGTTGTTTTTATGGTTTATTTTGGGTGGGGGGTTATGTTGTGGCTTCCATGGAAAAACAAAATCTCATGTTTTAGTCTAACTCTACTAAAGGCGAGTCCAGAAAAGAAACCTGATTCACATATTTACTGATAATACCCAACCAACACTAAGCTCGCTTCTTTTATTTGACAACAAATTGGAGGGCTAAATGCAAATTCAGTTCCCATTTTGCCTAAAAATACAAATAAATGTCTGTAGTAGGTATCTTCCCATGACTACTATCAGGTGTTATGAGTTGGTAATCCACTTTGCCACTTGTTAGATCAATAGCTTGAACAAGATGTGGTATAACAAGAGGAAATACATCAAAAGCAGTGATATGTGAGTGCTGACTTATGCTTTTCAACACCTGCCATAAAGCATGTACAATTCGTGGGCAGATGATGTCACTTGCCACCATACTAGCAGTCAAGTCAAATATTGTATTCTTACCTTCGGGAATTTTCACACGACATAAACATCCAAATTGTATTCAATAAGTGGAAGCAAACAGCAGAGTGCACAGGCAGTTGGTAACCAAGGCAGTCAATCTGGAGGGGGAAAACTAGCCAAGTTGTCATGCCAGAGGGGGTAAAATTTGTAAGTGTCTGGCGATTTGTTCCGATTCAGTTTTACTTAACAAATGCACTCACGAAAATATTTATGTCAAATTTACCTTAATTTTGCCCAATTTGGTCAAAGATTAAATGAAGAAACGGGAAAAATAGATATTTTGGTCCATTCATCCTGGCTCTTTTGAGCCAGAGGGGGCAATCTTTAAGATTTGCAACATAGCTTTGCGCTTATTTGCTTATTATAAAGAGGAAAAAAGTCTTGGCAGAAAAATAAACCACTGCTTATTAGTATCGCCGTGAACTACTGTCTCGTCCCAGGGGTTATTTGCATTTAAATTTGACCTTTTTTCACCATAGTACACCAGTTACCCCCATAGTTTGTTGTAATTAACGAACCAGTTTTAATGCCAAAGTGCCAATTTTGACTTTGCTTCTTGATCAGGGAGTCAGCGCTGCCTAAATCCATCAATCAAAAAAAAATGTCTCCTTGTGTGTTTTTTGAAGGGATTTTTGGAAAAATTTTTGTTGAGTCGACGAGCTAGATGAGAGTTACATATCAAAGCACATGATATTATTGGAAACAAGAAAAAACGTAATGCGCACGCAGGGCAATCATTGTACAAGCCGAAGCATCATGCCTGTCTTGCGGTTAACAACTCTTCGAGAAACGGATATAGAGTTTTGTCTCCCTGCAGCCGTGTTGGGTGATTTGAAGGGGATGGGTTTAGCTGGAGTCTTAGGCTGGGTGTAGATCAAGATTTACTAGTCTGGGGGAATTGAATAAGATTATCGGAGAGGTTATGGTGGGAAAAAGGTGTTAAGAGTGGGTTTAAGGCATGATATCGTTATTTAGGTAGAGTGGGGTGGAAAAGGCAATGTAGGGAATATTAACTGTATCGGCATCTAGCTAAAGGTTTTTGAAATGGGATGATAAAAGATTATATAATGTTTTTTTAATAGGGATGGCACAGGTAGGCAAGCAGAGTGGCTGCTATGGTTTACATTTAGGTTGCTTGCGCCAAGG
>JAMKCH010004996.1:0-110882 GCA_023653785.1 Ophioderma brevispina
GGTTAGAAGTTTGTCTGTTGAACGGTTTCGGGTGGTATAAAAGGGACCATTTAGACAAAATAATTTCTACACGGTCATCGATTTTTCTTGTGAAATGCGAAGTAAATGCCCGTATTTTGAAATGGCAGCAGTGCGTGACCCGATGTTGGTGTAATCCATGCACAGCGGGAGTTTGCTGGCTGCTGTGAGTAAAATCTAACATAATCTAAACAATTTAGATGGCACTAACGCTTATACAAACAACTTCCCAAAGAAAATATCAATTTGTTCCTGAAAGGCGATTTTTTTAAATGATGCCTTAGTAATTATTTAGTTTGCAGAATATCCAAGTTAACATCAAAGAAAATTAAACTTTCACAATATGTTTACCAAGACTATTTTTGTAACACGGTTTACTATAAGGGGTGGGGTGGTAAACACCCCGAGAATTCATTATTATAAAGCAATAGATGATTTCGATGTTGGTACCAGTTGATATAGCTTTGGTCCTCCGTTTTATATTGCTTCCAACATAACCTAGTATGCCGTCACAATGACGTCAAAGTTCACAAGTTGGCAAAATTGGTCATTTCCACAGACACATATCAGAGTATAAAATGAAAAAAAAAATTGCATCAAAAAAAAAAGGTAGGAATATTGGATTTTCATGCAGGTTTTGGCCCCAAATGATATGGAAAATGACTAGTTTTTAATCAACATATAATTTTAGAACCATACAGTGCACAATATTAAAACAAATGAACTAATAACTAAAGGGTAATGCAGTATCATTTATAGGCGAATAATGTGCCAGAGGTCGGAAAAACTAAATAATGGCGCCCATTATTTTATTTTTTGCCGCCCGAGGATACATTATGAGCCCATAGATGATACTACAAACCTTTATTTCTATTCTATTAACTAAAACAACTTGATTTTATTTTGTTTGTTTGTTTGTATAGCCTAATATGCCTAATTTATGTGTATTTTGTATGCTAATGAATGAAAATAAATGATAAGAAAATGCATTAGCGGCTCGTTATTGCAGAATAATGGGCAGTAAACTGACCAATCAGAATGCTACATTTTCAATAATGGGTAGTGGAGGTAATAACCCTGGTGACGGTGCTATCTTCACATTTGTTTCGCCAAAATGAGCAGAAGGATGTGAAATAATATGGAAGACTTAACGAAAGTTTTTAACGTTTTGGGCACCGGAGGAAAGTTTACCTGGGGTGTAACTCCTCCCCTTTGGTAATACGAGGGTTAATGTCACTATGTCCCCCTAAAAGTGATAAATTTGGTTTATTTGTACAAATGTTAAAACTACAAAACTTGGATAGTTCTTTTTCACGACGCACAGACCGTAGGTTTCAATTAGTACAAGTAACATAATTAAACACAAAAATTAAAATATGAAATAACATATCCAATCCCTCATGAAGAAAGGTAAATTTCACCGATTGCCTTAAATCTTGACAGACCTATTATCGATTTTGATCACTGAAGTAGCAATTTTTGTCCCAGCGAATACGTATTCGTTCGCAATTTATATGTGGCTTTGAGATATTTGGACACGCAAAAGCTATCGAAAGGTATTCGATGTTTGTGAACCCGTTTATACCAAGGGTGTTTAATCGACTGTGGCTATTTTGTTAGGAGATGTAATTTCACTTTTATTTGGGGTTACAATTAAAGAGTACATAAAATGCAACCAGAACTCAACTATTAACCTCAATTGACCAAAATCAGATTCGACAATTGTCGTGGCCACGACGGATTATAATGTATTCTACAAGCAACCATGTGTAACATTTAGTGATAACAAGTTTGTTTGAACTTTATCGAGTCGAATGCCATGTTAGAGTGCACTGCATGATAAAATTGCCTCTAACAGTAACCGAGTTATCCCACTAAATGATCCAGATTCAACTCCGTTAAGGTAAACAGATGGATTTGTGAATGAACCGACTATAGTCGGTTTATGCAGTTATACTTTAAATCACGGTGTGAAAAACGAAAATACACATTAAGGTTGATTTCCATTGCCTGTGTACCATACGGCCTGTGTGGCAGGAGAGATTCCTCCGGACTCACGTCACCTACAATGGGGAACAATAGGGCAATCAATTCAGTTGACTCTTAAAGCAAATCATTAGTTTCACGCTTATTCTTTTGTCGTCTATGGAGACCTGACTAGGAATCCTGCAGGTGAAAATTGTCCTCTTTGGCAATTAGAAAATAAGGTTGTGACATGATGCTTACATGAACGTCAAGGGTGCGGTCTTAGCTTTCAAATGCGTTTGTTCTGCTTAATTTGCTCGTGTAAATATCGAAATAAGTTAGTGTAACAACGAAGGTAACTCCAGGGTGCTACCTTACTAGAGAGATGGAAGTTTATCCAATGATTCAACCGCTTTCTCTTTTAATTCTGAAACACTATTGATACTACTAATTGAAGAAAATGTGACTTTGTGATATGAATGAGCAGTTTATCACTAATATATCACACCTTTAGATCAATAAATTATACATACTAGTCAGCAATGTTTAAAAATCATTTCTAATCCTACAAATTAATTGTTCTTTTATTAACTGTACTGTACATGATGATATAGCTAATCAATGAGCTTAGAGGCGTTCCCGTGAACATAACCAGCGTGAGCGCTTGACTTGGTTAAAAAATCGGTCGAGCGGCCGTAGGCCGCGGAGAACCGATGTTAACCAAAGTCAAAGCGCGAACGCTGGTTATTTTTTACGAACGCCTCATAGCACATGATTATATAGCTTTTACATTAGGGAGGTATATATTAAAAATACACATTTTAACAACAATATTTTTGGTTTAAAACATGCTAAAATTGGATTGAAAATAAATCCAACCGTAAATTTTGATGGCCTTCTTTAAATATATTTAAAAAACAATTTGCCTTGTCCCCGTCTATGGACGAGGGTTACCCAAATTTCCAAATGGGTTTATTGATTGGCTCTGCGCCATTAACCTTCGCGGGACTAAAGCTATTGTTGCGGGTGTCCGAACGGAACAGTAAAGGACTAAAATGTAGGAAGTGTTATAGCTGTTTCAGCCTTAAGAGCTTGTAGCGATAGGTTGGGATACCTAGTGTTCAGAAACGCAAAACATTTGGTTTTGGGTGATTTTTCGCTTTCTGATTCTGCAAGCACTGATGGTGCCTTTAAAGTACAATTATGCCATTGACAATGTTATCGTACTTTACAATAATAGCAGCTTGACAAGCCCACTGAACATATGATTATGTTTTTGTATACGGATCATACCTTCTTGAATCGTGTTTACCGAAGTGTTATGTCTCTAGACGTTCCATTGAAGGATATTCCATTATTATCTCCAACGGAAGAGGTTTCTATTTAAACAAACAGTTTGGTTGGTCATTTTGCCTAATGGTCATGTATTGCAAATATGCGAACTGAACTGAATTGAAACTAATTGAATTGTCCTGTTCGGTATGATGCCACTGGGGAAGGTTATCGTACTTTACAATAATACAGCTTAATCAACCCATTGAACAGCTGATATGTTTTTGTAAATGTGACATACCTTCTTAAATCGTGCCTTACGCGTAGCAGTGTCATGTCTCGTAGGCGGACAAATCATTTAGGATATTTCATTATTTAACACGATGGCGAGAGGTTTAATATTTAAATTAGGCCACGGGGGGTGGTTGGTCATTATTGCATAATGCAAACTGAACTGTACTTTTCATACTATTGTTCAATTATCCCCGCAATTATCGGGGGCGATTTTTTCCCGTAGTTAACCTTTCACGTATTACAGCATCACCTTTAACGCAGCAGTCACTAACTAATTTGATATTGAAAATTTATCGAACGACTTGGCCTTTATTCCGTGAAGGTTCATGTTGGGTTGAATAACCAACATTGGCAACATATTCCTTCTAGTGTAGTCAAGCATGATTTTAACCTCTGTTTGTCGGGTTCGAACCCGCCCCTCTGCTTTAATTGTTGGGAAATTAATTTGTTTGAATTCTGTCATGGTGAAATGGACACTACGATGTGGCTTCATAAGTTAACTACTTGACGGAAAAATCGCATCCTGGGGGCATTGCTTATGTAGTTTCGCTGTACCTTCCTTGCGTTGTTAAGTACGCGGTTTGTCATTCTTATTTTTGATGGGTGTGGCCATGTTCATAGGTTTGTGACGGTTATCGACCCTGGGTCGCTGGTGGCCCTGATGAGTTCATCGGAACTCGTGCGGAGTGAATTGCCGAATTATGCAGTTTAATTCCGTACGGGTCTGGTGGATTCGTCGGTCCTATTTGTCACAACCCATGTTCATACAAAAAAAAAAAAAATGAGTAACAAAATGTTTACCACATGATCATATTTCCATTATAAACTTAAGAAAAATCATGATTTTTTTTTTTTTTTTAAATTAATAATTAATTTGTTTATTTTTTGCTTTTTTTAAGTTTTTTATATTATATTTTACTTTGTGTTTAATGTGGTATTAATTTGATAGAATGTTTCTTTTTCGTTTGCTATTAATTAATTGTGTGTGTAATACTTATACCGAATGTCTCTTAATAATCGTGTAAGCTAACAATTCACTGCAGAAGTTAATAATGATCATACTGATAGAATCAATGCGCAAACTGGCAATGTGTCAAATCAAGAAAATGAGTCTAATTCGAATGCGCATGATATTCATAATTTCCAAAATATGAGGATATGTTTTTTGACCCACTGAGATATGAGAATCATAACATGATTGGAAAAGCAATGAACTGAGATATCATGCAAATATTTAACACCTTACCAAGTAGAAGACAAAATCTGTTCCTGACAATTTTACTATACTAAATATGAATATCAGAATTTGGTGCAAAAAACTTTTGATAAGTTTAAAAGAATGCCTTAAAGAACTATCTCATAGATTTACTATCATTGGTCTGTCAGAGACTCACTTAAAGACTAAGCCGAACCGAGTTACAATCTACCTGGATATAACTTTTTGAATACCAACAGAGCATATCGTGAAAAGGTGGCGTGGACTTTATGTACCCCAAACAGTTGACTACAAAATCATGGAAAACCTAGGAACACATCAACACATAATTACGACTCCTGCTTTATTGAATAACCGAACCAATCAGAAAATATAATATGGGTGTTTATATCCAGGTCTCACACATCATTGATCATTTTCATTATACATTATGGGGGACTTTAAGATCGACTTATTAAAAGAGGAGATTCATAGACCAACCCGTGAATTAGCCTTAATTTAATTGATCGCAACTCACTCTACCAACTATCACAAATCACCAAGCCTAGACTTACGCTCATAGTGCCAACTTTGATGAGAAATATATTAAACTAATAATGATGATTTTTCTTCAACGATATTAATAAAAGACACAAGTGATAATTTGTCAAATATCCTACATCTTGTTTTGATGTAAAAAACAAAAAATTATGCAATACGGCGAATCTTTTTTCAGAGAAAATACACTGATAGGAACGTAAATCACTTGAAAGAAAACTCAATTGCATAGATTGGGACACTATTTACTAGTGTGAGGATGTAATATGATTACCAAAAGTTTATAATTACTACATTTAAAAATTGGTTGAGACGAATGCATCCCGCATTAGAAAATGTACTAAAAGCAAAAAACGTGATCCTATGTGCCCTTGGATTACAAGAGGTGACTTAAAAGTATAAACAAAAAAAAACAAATTTACCAAATTTAAACAACTAATGAGACTAAGGTTTAAATAACATACCAAACATTCAGAAACAAATTACACAGTCTTATACGCAATGCAAAAACGTTTTACTATCACGCAAATTCAGGACAAAAAACAACTAAGAGACTTGGAAAACAATCAACAACATTCTAGGCCGTACCAAGAAGAATCATGTCCAAACTCTCTTTAAAAGTGATATGGTGAACAAATTATTGATCCATATTTGGATATGTAATACTTCAATAATTGTTTTTGTAAATCAAGGTGGCCAATGTTGCCAACATATAGAGAACGAACAAGTTGCAAAATTATGAAGAATATTTTAGATCCTGTACGAACTAGTATCTTTCTCACACCTCTTGTTGAAAATGATGTAACCAAAAGTAAAAGCAAACTGATCCCAACAAAAGTCCTGGACACGATGGAATAACCAATTACCTGGTAAAAAAGGTAGCAAATGAAATAAGTAACCGGCTTACTATCAGTTCAATTCCTTCAATTAACGAGGGGGTCGTTCGCTAGCGGATTCAAAATTGCTAAGGTCGTTCCGATCTATAAAAAGGACAATGTTTCAATTATATTCTAATTCGTCCCGTTTTCTATCTACTTTGTTTTCTAACATTTTAGAGCGTTGGTTGTTTTAATAGGTGCTGTCATTGTATTGACAACTATAGAATTATTAACTATGCACAATTTGGCTTTAGACCAATCATTCAACAGAAATGGCTATTATTAATTTACTGATATGGTTTAACCATGGGGTTGAAAATCACGAAACTATTTGGTATTTATTTGGACTTATCTAAGGCTTTGCCCACAATCAATCATGAGATTTTGCTCAAAACTAAGCATTATGGTTTCAGAGGATACATTAAAATGGTTTTGCAAGCTACCATAAGCAACAGGTTCACTATACTCATGCAAATCTGATATTAAACAAGTCATTTGTTGGCGTTCCACAGGGGTCTATTCTTGGTCGCGTTATTATTTATCTGTTATTAATGATATTAAGTCGTCATCAATTCTTATTTTGTATTGTATGCAGATGACACAACACTCGTTATTTCTCACAAAGACTTGGATAGTAAAATACAAATGGTGAATATGGAACTCCAAAAAGTAGTAAACGGTTTAAAGCAAACAAGTTTTCAATTATGTTGACACAAACCACCTATATGATCATGGAACACCTCAAAAACCTTTAAAGTTAAAAGCAATTCAGTGTTTATTTTGGATGCAAAACTATCAAGAGTAAAAAGGTGAAGTTCTTAGGTACATTATATGAGACTCTGTCATTTTAGTATCACATTGAAGCATATCAAATAATATTTCAAGTAATGTTTGTCTCCTTAGTAAGCTTAAATATTTTGTTCCTAAAAAGATTTTACATAGTATTATTGCTCAATTGTTTCTACCTTATATATCTTTGGTATTCTTGGCTGGGGAAGTATTATCAAAATATATCTGGATAGGTTGCTCAATTACAAAAAAGCTGTAGAAATATTTTCAAATGCTCATTTTAGAGCCCACACTAGCCCATGTTTAAATCTTGAAGATCCTCACTGTTTATGATCGGTATCATACAATATTGCCATATTTATGTTCAAAGTATACTATGGCTAAACCTGCCAACTTGTATTTCATATATTAACTTTCCTGAAAAAGTCCAAACGTTATTCTTTGAGAAATTCTGATAATTCTAAACTCGTTTAAAACAAAACTGAATTTGCATCAAAATCAGTTAGTCCGGGTCCTAAGGTATGGAATAATTTAACTACTGAATTGAAAACACAGCAAACAACTGCAGCATTCAAATCCAAGTAAAGACACTAGCATAGTTTTGTATGAGTAATGTTTCAATGTTTTCGCGTAATGTACTATTGATAATTCTGGTATCGTTATATATGATGTATTAATTGTGTTTTTTAAAAAAAAACTTTTCTTTTTTTTTTTTTTGGTAAGGGGTCACTCACTTCTGGCCATTTTTTTGTTTCGATGACGCCTACCATGCCTTTAACTATTGTTGAATACCTACAATGTGTATGTTTTTGTACGGATATAAGATGGCAGGGTAAAATAAATAAAATGACAAATGCAAATATTAATATTAACGCTATAACTGCCATCGGTTAATTGATTAGTGCCTTTGCTAAATACGAAGCAAATATATCATGTATTTAATTTACCTGGAGTAAAAGTTAATTAGAATAATCAACCAACCTATCGGAATAAGACTCTTACCCCTATCATCCTTGAACATATTGATATTTCTGTCAGAAATTACAAGGAGTTACTCATGTTTTAACACTACTTAGTTTAGCCATTTGAGTGCCATTGGCATAGGTTTGAAGATGAAGAAAACAAATAAACAATCTTGATCTGGTGACCGTCACGTTATAGTTATATTTCTAAATTATTTACTATCTTTATGTGTATGGTGTGATGTCGACATTTGTGGATGCAGCATTTGATTCAAATGGAAACGACGGCGCCGGATGGGGATTCGGCAAGCTTGATCCCAAGAGGTGAAGCTGACGTAGTACTGTTTTTTTTTGGGCGCGGGGGGGGGTACCCTCTATATTAACCCAGTGTTTGTTCAAATCTCAAAGTTTCATGGGAGTAGGTTTTTGTGATTGTTTTCATTGGTCTTTTTGCAATTACCCTAAAGGAATTGCAGTGCTGCATACACATTAAAATGACAGTATGAAAAATCAAATATCTGAATTATTCATTATATTGCTTGTTGTAAAAATAATAAATGGTGGTCATGTCCATTATGAGAAATGTTGATGTAAAGAGCAATCAATTTTAAAGTTGATTACAGGTTACCATTACCGCTCAATGTTTCTACATACATAGGTTGCCATCAGTTTACACCAGTAGAATGTGTATCTTAAGGTTGCCATCAGTATAGATACAGATCGCGCCGTTGTATATTATTGTCAGGAATGTATTTCTAGCAACCCTTACCGTGACACGCGTGTTTAGTTGTGACCCCAACTTCCAAGTGTGCATGTTATTAAAAATAACAAGCTCTAGAGCTGTATATAAAAAATAACCCCCCGGTAGCCTTCTCCAAACCCATTCTAGTAGATAAAGCACGTGGAAAACAATAGATAACCACAAAAGACGCTAGCACGAGAGTGTATGTTGATATACATTCTATTCAATTTTCTGAAAAGTGCACACTTGTGATTTTAACATTCGTTGTTAACTAACATATATCGTGATGATGCGTCATGTCACAGCCCGTATTTTCTAATTGACCAAAGAGAGCGCTTTCGCTTGCACAACTTTTTTGAGACAGGGTGTATTGCCCTGCCTGTAAAATTTGTGGATATTCAATAGGTTTAATAGTTGTATATTGATAATGTTCACAAGCGGGATAATAAAGGTGAATTTGAAGAAAAAAAAACAGTGTGATTAAAAAATTTGCTTGGCTTACAGTATGAGGCTTAAAATCAATGCAGATTATTGTAACCTAAGAATAAAGCTCTAAAAAGTGTGTTTAGCAATTTTGAACACTAGCTTGCCGGTACTGTGAATCATGTTAAAAGCTAAACAGGCATGTCAAATGCTAAACATCCAGTTTTTTAAAACATCCATTTAAACATGTTTACAAGTGAAGGCCAGTAGTAAGTGTTTAATTCCTAAACAGTTTTTACAGTGTACGGATTTTAAGAGTACAAAGATATAAGATTTTTACCAATATACTCGTTTATCGTTTCATAGAGTAATTAATGAATTTATGTTTGAGTAAATGGAGCCTGCTTGTGTCATGCATTTGAAGTCTTTCAAAGAAAGAAAGACACACACAAACAACTATAGTTTGCCTTAGTAATCACAACAATATTTGTGTTCAATAGAGAGAATAATAACAATCAAATAGCATTGTTTTTCACAACATGCAATAAGCGTGATTAGGAAATTCAAAAAACAATATATCATTGATTGTAGAAAGGGACTGGAGTTTTCCATAGTTTCTTATTTGTATTCTTCTCTGGTTTACCAACTGTTTGCGCTTCTCGTTTTACTCGTGGTTTTTATTTATGATTCTTAAATTTCAAAAAATCAGAGGAAAATAGAGTAGTTAAACAATTTCGGTAAAATAAGTTATAAAATAACAAATAAAGTTGTCACCGGACATTTTCATTTTGGCGATTGGAAAGTGACAGTCCTTGATTTCATTGCAAGTTGATTACAAAAATCATGGTTTACTGGTTTATGTTAATCCAGTTTTTAAATTCAATTGAAATTGTTTTTTTGCCTAAACCAACGGTTTTCGCCAGTTTTAACTGAGTTTAAATGGGTGTTAAATTGCAGTTCAGCCAAATTCAACATCGTTTATTAAAAAACCCACCAGTTTCAAACATATTCTGCCCTGGAAGCCAGTTTGAGGTTATGATCAATCCATTTCAAATCCAGGTTAGTTAGTGTTCAGATTTAATATTAAAACCACTTGACCCCAGTCAAATCCGGTTGAATTCAGTAAACAGACCTAAGCTGGGAGTTTAAACCTGGGAAAACATTGCAAAGTTTAAAAGTCAACAAAAAACCACGGAAAAAAATAAGGGCCCATTTGCTCAGAAAAAAACAACAATAACAAAATAAAAAAAATTATAAACTGATTACGCCACGAGAATAAGGGATATTACGAGGTTTTAAAAGCACATGGGCCGTTAGTTGGAAAAATATGAACAAAATTCTCCTGAATTTGTTTTTAAGAGATACTAAAATGCTTAATGAGGATTCGATTTAATAACGAAATGAATCAAGCGTTGGATATTATTACAGCTAAAGACACTCGGCTTTGAAATCTTAGTTCATAAAAACAAATGTAACCGTAATATAATCTTAACATGGGGACATGAGGGCGCCTGTCACAATTTTCGCTAAGATTTTGAGTAAGCGTATGGACTATAGCTATGCATATAACCAGGGCAATGTTTTTCGTGCCGTGTCACGTTTTAACGCAATAATAATAGTTTGGGCCAATTTCTTTCCAATTAAAAAAATGGAAATCCACACTCCCGTTCCCGAAAAATTAGCCTGTTACCCACCTTGGACCCCTTATGCACCACCGGGACGGTTGGCTGACAAAATAGTGAATCAAATATACTGACCTTTTGACCTTTCAGTTATTGGTTACCCAATGCATTTTTGGTTCTACGTAAATTAATTGCAGTCTATTCTTCACTCAAGAGAACCCAATAGATTAATTACGTGCACCACTGTGCGCCCGAAAAAGCAAAAACAAAAATGGTTTTGTTGTTCGCTTGCCACTGAAATTATATTTTTTTGCTCCTAATTTCCGAACAGATCATATTTTTAATTTCTTTCAAGTAATAATAATATTTTTAGATAAGTCAGTTACGTGACGCCCAATTTTATGGAAAAATCTTATGTTTTTCAGAGGGGAGTCCAAGTGCACTCCATTCAACGGGGATGCAAAAGGCATGATAGCACGTAAGTGTTACAACGCGAGGTTCGAGTCCACGGTTTAATGGAGTGGCTTAAACCGATTACCATGTCCCATTGCAGATTACAAAATTCCAAAATTGCAGTATGAACACTCAATGAATGCATTAAAAGTACTACATATCAACAAAGGTTACTGGCAAATCAGCGAACTTGAGGTAAGCCGATTTTCACCTTGTAACTCCCAGCCCGATAATATCGTTATTACTCCATAGAACCGAACACGCCTTTGCCTGTTTATATAGGAGAAATAATCCAGGGTAAATTAATGGAAATAGAATTGATAAATTACCTTCCGCGGCATATTCCACATCGCATTACAGCGCTATCTGATTGGTCAAATATCGCGGTCACGCAATAGGTGTGTTAGCTGGAGTAGAAACATGATAACAGTGATGTTGAAGGCTTTTGTCTTCAATAGATTGACCGAGTGATCAGAAAACCTCTTTCCGTCTACAAAGTTTTAGACAAGGGTCGCTGAGACAGCTGTGGGGGCTGGACGTGGTTCAATTATAAAGAAACTTTAAGTTAGTTGTATGAAATAAGAAATAAAGTTGTGAGTTTTGTGGAAGAAAGTTGACTTATATAGTGGAAAGACGATAGGGGACACTATATTCTGTGCATCTGCTTTGAAATAGACTGAGGCGTAACAAAAAACACATATATGTGAAAGAGATATCTTGTTTGAGACAGGTTCAAACGTCTTATAATTTGTAACTATTTTTACTGAGTGGTACGGCACTTAATATACTCTTAACCCTCGTCTACCTGAGCCTTTTTTGTACAAAACTCCCGAAGGGGGGGGGGGGTGGTTACCCCCCCCCTGTGATTTTCGTTACTGAACACCCGATTCCTGTAAATTTGGTACCAAAGGATAGCTTAGAGTTTCTTCTTTCCATTGGTACCAAAATAAGTACTAACATCCCCATTATGACGTCACCATGACGTCATATGTTGAGGAAAGGTACGAACCGAAAATCTGATATAGGGTGGAGAAAATTGATAGTTTAGCAATTTTAGCGACAAAAACACCCTATTATAGCTCTAAAATGATGTCATTATATAAAACTAGTCATTCACATCAAGTAGAGTCAAAAACCGCATGAAAATCTGATTTCCTAACCTTTTTTGGCGAAAAATTGAATTTTCACTGTGTGTGTCTATGGAAATGGCAGTTTTGCTGACATGCGAACTTTATGACGTCATTGTGACGTAATGCTAGGCATGTTGGTACTCATTTTGGATCCAATGGAAAGAGGAGGACCATAGCTATCATTTGTACCAAAATCAAGTGTGTGTGATGTTCCTGTGTTGTGTTAGGCATGTTGGTACTTCTGTTCCGGAGGGGGGGGGGGGGGGGGGGGGGGGGGGGGGGTGGTTACCACCCCCCCTATCGATCACTTTGGGATCACCTGCTATTTGACCTATACCCCGGTGGATGTTTGTTTTTGGATTAAAAGGAGCGGAACGTGTCAATTGACAATTACATTAAATAATTGGCACCAAAAAAGGGGTTTTAGCAAGCCGGGGAAAAACCTGAAGGGGGGGGGGGGTGGTAACCACCCCCCCTTCGGTAGACGAGGGTTAAATGTGGTCGCAGTTGTGTGGAAGCCTGGATGTGGATATGAACGAATGTGTTGACAAGTCAGAGCGCTCATTTAAACGCGGAACTTTCTTTTCTACGCAGATATCAACTGGTTTACTGTTACGTGGTAAAATTGTAAGTTAGTGCGTTCCTACGGAAAAATCCCTTCTTTACTTCCTTGGTGTGTGTGTGTGTGTAATGTGTGTGTGGTGTTATGCCGTTTTGCACTAAATTGTTCCCATAGTGGGAAAAAAAAAAAAACAATGCTGGGGACAGGAGTGCACACAGTACAAATGCCATGTGTACTGTGTACCTTGTTCCCAGAGTGAACAAGGCCTGGGGACAGGACCAGCAGTACACTACATTTTCTTGTAAAACGATGACACAAAACAACCTGCGGACGTGCTTTATTGAGACTGCATGCTCGTTTCTACGCATCCGTGAGGAATGCAATAAACACTCAAAACCTAGACTTGGATTGTTTCGTTTCCAACTCAGCCCTTGTTGGTCTAGAAGTAGGACGTCCTTAGTATAAGCATTATCGAACCGAGTATAAAGAGATAACCGGTTCGAATCCGCCGTTTTTTTTTCCAGCAGTGTGCTTCGGCCTCTGAAATCAAGACACAACTCATCGTGAACATTCTGTTAGTACACTAAAATCATGCATGTGTTGGTACTAAAATTTTAATTTATTGCATGATCTTTTGTTCTCGCATTGAAATGATATAAGTTAATATCATTATGGTATGCTTACCTCTGCGATAGCGGAGCATTGCAATCCCGCCTCATGTGGAAATGTATTACTATAAAGGTTCGTTCATACTGCGCTGCAACGCCTCAGCGCAGTGCAGATATATCGATCACTTGCTGCACAACTCAACAGTAACCTGCGCAGCTGCAGTTAATAATTTAACTCGGTTGCAGTACGCAATGCAGGATACTGGACAAAGCCGTATTCGAGCACTGCAACTTACCGTAACGCACGTTAGTCGTGGTATTCATATAGTAACCAATTGATCACTCGACCGGACATAAATCCTATGGCTTGGCTATGCTTCAGTGCTTAGCAACTATTTTGCCGAGATTTATATCAACGAACCGTGTTTGCACATCGATCAGATAATTCTTTTAGCGTCAAAGGTATGGACGACCGAATCCAATATGTTGGTAAAGGACAAAGCTTGTTTTTTATACAACTCTGTCTCTGTTTAGGGATCCTAACATTGAAAAAAATCGTTCATGCCATGATTGCGCCTATTCTAGCTCAGGGGGGACTGGGTGACGACAGAGCAAATACAGTGTTGGAATACTTTTCTACACTTTCACACTCATTACCATGCTGCTGATTAAGAAAACAACTGGATCTCTTATTCGATAACAAGCACGTAGTATCGTTGGAAGAGACAATCGCTCGAGTGAAATTGGTCAACTATTGGACAGTACTGTGAAGCTGACATGGCAAAGTACAGCTATTCTGGTATAACAACCAATTGTTGGCATATAGTTACACCACGGTCTGGTGTACTTGGTGACAGCAGAGGATACGATTTTGCACACTAGTTGGTTGGATTGTGTACGGCTAAAAGCCATGGGTTTATAACATTCGCAATGTTTTTCCAGTTTTCCTGCTATTTTTGGCGCGGTGCATACTCATAGGTGTTGCAGGAGCTTTAACCTCCCGAACTCCGTGCCAAAATAAACTACATTTACCCGCTAGAGAATAAACTGGGAAAGACTTTGCTTTTGGGATTGGCAATGACACCACAAGGTATTTTCTTTCATCGGATCTGCCATCGTTGGAATTCTTTATGATATTTTGGACAACTTTTATGTTTCTTGATAGTGCTTGTTCCTTTGATCAGATGGTCCTGTTAATCGGTACTTGGTGGCATTTGCTCCTTTAAATACCCAGAACATAGTAAGCTGGAACCATACAAATCTGCAATTGAAAATGAAAGAATGATCTTTTGGAATGTTCGAAGACAGGAAATTCTGATAGCAACGGAGTTGGACGTTTCGTGGACCCGAAAATGCATGAAAAAAGTTCCATAGCGACTTGGATGGATGATACCTTTGAAGTCGGTCCGTCTACTGTTGTCTTGTTTGGAGTTTCTGGTGCAGTTGGCGTTGTGGCAGCAAATACTTTTGGGAGGCATGGTTTGTAATCGTTATCCCACAACCATCTTTGGCGATACTACTGCATTTTCAGCATGGCTTTGTGTGGGCTTTTTTCCAGTTGTTGCCTGCATGGACAGACACCAACTCCTATTTGGGATTTCCATGTATTCGGTGCGTTATTTCTAATCCTTTTTTGCAATGTTCTGCAAGATATGGAGCTATGAGTACAAACACAACATATCAACCTTAGGCCGAAAACAATGATAAACACACCCAGAAGTAAAGTAATGAGCATTGCTAGCATAGGAATGCCCTACCAGGATTTCTTGGACCATTCTTGGTATATTGTTATACAATTACGTTGGATTTCAATACATGTGCTTAGTAGTTGGAATTCTTTGCTTTTTTTACGTACTGTAATGTGGTTATTCTCGCGTGGTGGGTCCATATCAGAGAAAGAGAAAATTCGTGTCGATTTACTGTCTTCTACCAAAATCGCCAAACTGATAACGGAAGAAATTGAAGTTCAGAATGATCCTTACAACGAAGTATTAAAATATTAATCTTATGCTTATTTTCTTATAATCCGTCCAGCTAATGTGTTCTTCAGGAGAAGGTTTTTTGGGCCTGTCAATTGTCAATGATGTCAACATCATTGAAGTGACCACATACAAACTGCATTGGATTACGTGTTCATATGTTGTTATCCTGTAGCAAGGTATAGTTTATGGTTGCTTGGTTCCTATTGCTACTAAAGAAGTACCAATTTCCCCGGCCAATATCACTCTCTATGTAACGTCACACTATGCCATAACCCAAAGAAACCCTGAACTCCCCAACATTGGATACACAGAAACCAATCAAAAATCGTACCGTGACAACACAAAGTCAATATTCACCTGACCCATTTAGTTGTCGTTTGCGATAAACTCAGTGTAAATTGAATAAAATCCAAAGAAGAAGTTGGAACCCAATGATCTTGTTGGGTCCAATGATGATAACAACTTTCTTTCATGATTTTTTTTTCGAAAACGTACATTTTTGGAAAGTAATTAATAAAAACCGGACATCTAAGTTAAAGGCTGACTCAGAATATCGAAATATAATATTTTGTGTAGAAATTAAAAATAACAACAAGAAATAAAGATAAATAACCTAAAATTCTTAATTCCAAGTTTAGAGATGAATCGGATGGTTTCTTCATCATCACACATTTATGCATATATAACAGGGCCCATAGGACACTTGTAAATAACAAAAATTTCCGGATCCGATTTTCTATAACACATTTGTGATTTGTGACTTTCGCTTGAGCTTTCGTTATTTCACACAGTGATTATTTTTTGGACAAACATTATGTAATATGCAAAACACGCTTTGTTTGAAATTGAGTGCGCCCTCATCGGGAAATCTCAGAGTCAGCCTTGATCATGTTAGATGGAACATACAGTATTTTTATAGGTTGTTCCTCGTTCCATTTCGCACAATGTTCAT
This sequence comes from Ophioderma brevispina, assembly GCA_023653785.1. Classification (NCBI taxonomy): domain Eukaryota; kingdom Metazoa; phylum Echinodermata; class Ophiuroidea; order Amphilepidida; family Ophiodermatidae; genus Ophioderma; species Ophioderma brevispina. Next base: position 16,406 of record JAMKCH010004996.1, read on the forward strand.
CCAAATTCACAATTGTTTTGTTCAAAAGTTCAAGAAGTCGTCCCAAAAAATCGGACACTGTACATTTGGTCAACTCTGATTTCGCGTTGGACATTCCAAATAGTCGATGTTCACCCGACTTCAACCTATGGTCATGCAATTTCGTCCCGTGTTATGAATTTTAGTCGACCCTTCAAAGGCGATATAAATGGGTAGTGGGATTACGTCTTTGGTCAGACTGGGTTTCAACAATCGGTCTTTTCAATTCGTCAGGTGTTTCGGGGGTGAATTTTCTTGTCTTACGTTTTTGTACTTTCTGTTTGGTTCATTTGCGTGCATCAACTCATGTATAAATGCCAAATTATATAAAAGGCAAAACCAAAGTGCACTGATGACACTAAAAACATCACAAAAAACAATATTTCTCAATTAGTTGGGAACATAAAATTGTTTTATCATTTCTACATGAGCCAAATGAAGAACTAACATTTAAACATAAATACGCGTATCTATTATAGATATATATATATATATATATATATAGATAGATATATATATCTCTATAATATATATATATTATCGATATATATATATATATATATTATATATATATCTCTATTTATATTCTACTACTAATCTCTATATATCGGCTCTCTATCCTATCTATATTTCAGCTAGAGATATATCACTCTATTAATCTCTCTATCTCTATCTATATCTCTCTATATTCTATATATATATATAAATTTAAATCTGAATTGATTTGTCCCTACCACAACCTTATTTGGCAATTTGAGTCCTAATCCTTTCATCTTCTGCTGGCATATCAATGACCCCCTTTTTTTCTTGCCTTTTGGTATCCGGCACTGGGCCGGGTTTATTTTTCACAATCTTCTCAAATTCGTGAAAAATAGTCAATTGTTTTCATCAATTGGAAGGCCAAAATTCAAAAACTGTTCCGTAATATTAGTCAGATTTTTATTAGTTATTCCCTCGTGTACAAACAAATAACGCATTTGAACGGCAGACGGTGCAGTGGAATGTGGCAATGGCAAGGTCGTATGACCCTGTGCAAGTACCGTGGGTGACCTGCACTACTGTGTCCGTTTTAATTTTCCTGAGAAAAGGAGTTCACCCCGAAACACCTGTCTCGCATTGGAAGATAAATTGTTGAAACCCCATTGACCAAAGACTAATCCAACTACCCATATATCGCCGTTTTGAAGGTCGGACTAATTCATAACACGGGACGTAATTGAATGACCATAGCTGAAAGTCCTTTGACCAATCGCCATTTGGAATGGTTCGGTTGGCAAATGTACAGTGTCGATTTTTTGGGACGCCTTTAAACGAAACAATTGTTGAATTCAGATGAACAATTGTGCGGAAATCGAACGAACGGGGAAAACCTATATTAAGAGAAATCAAAAAGGAATAAAGAAATAAAAATAATGATATAAAAAGTAAAGAAAGAAAAATGAGGTGAAAAGTAAAACAAAGAGGTGAAAGAAAGAAAATTGAGGCGAAAGAAAGCGAGACAGATAGATGATTTTTGCTGATGTTATAGGCCTAAATCTTAGCCATTGCCTATGCACACGCACACGAGACGAAATATACTGAGCTAAATGTGAAATTAAATGACCAAAGACGAAATCTCTTTGTACATTCAGAGATGATGAGCCATGAATATGACGAAATTAAATTGATATTGACGAAATTGTATGAAAATAAAGTTAATTTTATTGATCAAATGCTGAATATAATTGACCAAAGACGAAATTGTTTTAAACAAACGCACATTCCAGTTTTCTTGGGCCGAAAAATAACTTAACTAGATATGAAATATAATGAAAAATGATTTAAACTAACTATGAAAACTTATAGTACGCTTTCCAGTACTTGCCCGGATGCAATGCAATATTCTTTTGAATATTGTATCGCATCAATGAACATGATGAAGCACTATCGTTCAGACTGGTACTGGGGTGTTATAATATTGAATGGCTTTTTTCGTATGATGCAATAATATATTGCACTCGCTAGAAAAATATTTTACTCGTCTTCGACTCGTACAATATTTTTTTTGGCTCGTGCAATATATTCTTGTATTATACTCAAAGCCATTCAATATCAAAAAAAAAAAAAAAAAAAAATTTGACTGTAATTGGGAAATACAGCAAAATACTGTAAATTTTATGTTCAGTTTCCAGGCCTATAATGACTCAATTTAAAAGTGGAGCCTTTATTCGAATTATAATGAGCATCAAACATTATTATACACAATTATGAATTTTCAATTATACGATTAAGTACTAAAATTGACAGGGAAAAAATACTGTAAATTTTACAGGAAAATACTGGCAGCAATTATGCCAACAAAATCCCGTAAAATTACAGGTTTTTACAGGTTTTCATTCAAATTTACTGTATATTTTACAGTTTGATGTAATATATTTTACAACAAACTGTAAATTTACAGTATATGCACCGTAAAAATTTGTTGATAGGCCTACAAAGTTAGGGTGTTCGTCAGTGCTTTTTTATTCTTCACACATTTACAATCTCTATAATAATTCACCAAATATATATGTTTTGACTAAATTAATTTTTAGAGTATACTGTAATTTTTACGGTAATTTGTTGGCAGAATTGCTGCCAGGATTTTCCTGTAAAATTTACAGTATTTTTTTTACAGTGTATGAAAACTTATAGTACGCTTTCCAGTACTTGCCCGGATGCAATGCAATATTCTTTTGAATATTGTATCGCATCAATGAACATGATGAAGCACTATCGTTCAGACTGGTACTGGGGTGTTATAATATTGAATGGCTTTTTTCGTATGATGCAATAATATATTGCACTCGCTAGAAAAATATTTTACTCGTCTTCGACTCGTACAATATTTTTTTTGGCTCGTGCAATATATTCTTGTATTATACTCAAAGCCATTCAATATCATATAATTATGAACGACAAATAATATGAACAAATGACCACAACATAGAACATTAAGACAAAATAACATACCCCTTACGTCTCTAGAGGGAAAATGACTACCGACCTGACGATCACCGCAAAAAGAGGTGGCGCCATTTGTCTTGTTAGATCTAGGAGCAATTTTATCCTAAACAACGCAAAGCGTCTGATCCGTATTTGTTAGAAAATAGTGGGAAAAAAATGGCATTTAGGGATTTAAGGGATATGCAATTAAATCATGTTTTCTGGTATTAGCATATTTCATTTGGGAATAATATATTGACTTAACTCAGTAATACTATTGCTCATAAATTTGGATTTTGTTTCCCCGCCCCCCCCCCAAATCTTAAAAGTATTTCTATATGAAATGAGCGCCTCGATAATATATTATAGTAAGATTTCACAATAAGTGAAGAACCTCATTAAACGTTTTAGGTCGGGCCATTCACCGTGAGAAGTAAGAGGAAATATTTTAATGGCCACAGGTAGAAAAGTTTATGGTACTCATAAAATGTATAGTAATGTACTAGTAAATAAATGTTGACATAAAATACATTGTTTCACATTTAAGATAGCTTGGATGTTTCATTTGAAGTATCAGGATGAAATCACCAGCAAATATTTCATTAAATGTTGTTATTTGAACATAACTTACCTTTGACACTGTAAAATATCATTCTTTATCATAGTACTGGAGAAATAATGCATTCTTATATCAATGCACACATAACACCACCAACAACGTCATAACATGCATCAGTTTACAGTAAGCCGATTTTGTAAGTAACTTTGTACCATGGACACAATATGTTTTGTAATGGCAACAAAGGCCTAGTCTCCACATGGCCGGAGATTGAACCCCTATGGAAATATGTATGGAGTCTCACTTAATTTGAAATCTACTAAAGAGTAGGTGAATGATTACATAATGAGTCCCACTATCCATACAGGTGAAGTGAATCCATGCATAATTTTGAATTACGTACAATGCCTTTTTATTGGAGCTAAAAAGGCCAGACGTCTGTGTTTGTTCCTTTTTGCTGCTCCAAGCCTGTGTACAACGAGCCCAACGAGTTGGTTGTTACTTTTACAACAAAAACTGACACAGATGTTTCCTAGGCTATGCCTCGTCCAACGGTATTGTCAATACACCGAAGAGTGCTTGTACTCCAACGGGAAGAGTACAAACAAGCCAAAGTCGCTGATTCCTTGGGATATCGCAGAGTACGATCTGTAAAATCCTCAGATATCGTCGAGAGTTGGGTCATTTGAAGCCACGAAAATCTCGAGGACGACCACGAATGACTACCAGACGAGATGATCACCGACTCATTGATCTTTGCCGTAGAGCCCGGAAAATGCAAACGAGTTGTCTTCGTCTTTTGTGGAGAAGACACTATGGAATCAATGTTTCCCACCAAACTGTAAATCGGAGATTGCTTCAACATGGTTACGGAGCAAGACGAATGACCGAATGCCCACGCCTAACCGTTGCTGGTCTAGGGCGGACAGGATATTACAACTCGGACACTGGCGACATGTTGTCTTTATGGACGATAGTCGCTACATCCTTGTCCACCAAGATGGAAGACAAGGTTCGTCGATTACGTGGTGAGAACCTCCGAGATTACTCTATTCATGCAGGAATCGACTCAATGTGGTGGCGGCTCAGTGATGGTATGGGCCGGTATTCATTATGGAGGAAAAATGTCACTGGTGGTGCCAGAGATGGAAACATGAACTCTGTCGTGTACCTGGACATTCAGGAAAACCACTATCTGCCACATGCAAGAGGGGTTTATGCAAACAATTTTCGGCTGCAAGACGACAAAGCCGCGCCGCACAGGACCGCTGTAGTGCGACAATTTCTTGAAGCAGAGGGGTAAAGCAGATACCATGGCCTGCTTGCTCCCCTAATATGAACCGTACAGAGGATGCCTGGGATGTCTTAGGCCGAGCCATCAATGACAAGGACAATCTTCCTCACACTCTACAGGAGTTAGCTAAGACACTGACCGATGAATGGGACGCTCTGCCCATTGACATCATAAACAACCTTGTGGACAGTATGCCGCGACGTCTTGACGCACTGATTTGTGCCAGGAGTGGCCATACTCGATGTTAGTGACTGATTGACATTTAAAACAGTACTATTGAACATTTCGATGCATGAAATCACCCAAAGATGTATTATCTGTAAAACTGACTGATGTGAAAAATTGTAACAAAATCCTTAAATCTGCTGTTCAAATACCCCTTTTTCTTTCAGGCTAAGGATGCAGTTCGTAAAGGGTTAATTGTGGACTAAGTTCATGGTGATATGTTCAGAAGAGACTGATCAATACACCCTAGATATCATAAATAACTCACACTGTAAGAATCATTACATAAAAAAGTGGTAAAAATATTTTTCCAACTTTATGAGCAACAGTGTATATAATTTACCTATAACTCAAAATTTAATTTGTTTTATTGAATAAGATTTAGAATTTAGTATTTAAATAGAACGAAAAGTACTCAAAAGAGAGTCGCGGTCTTTTTTAGAAAATTAAATAAAACTACGCCAAAAGGTTCTTAAATGTTACAAACCTTTTAACGGCAAAGGTAGAGATATACATATAATATCGGTCCAGTTAACAGTATCTATGTCATTTCTTTAACTGGGCCAGATGGCGGTAGTTGTATTAGTAATATTCTTTTCCCCACGCAAACACAGAAGTGCACGGGTCCTTAAGGCAGGGCAGTAAAGGATTGGCATTGCCATTTGCAAATGTCTGCACTGCGTCTTGTATAAATTTGGTAGATTACAGAAGTATATTCAATACAAGTGTTTGTTTTTCAAGTATACACTCCAAAAACGGGTGGGCAAAATTCAACATCATTTGGTGAACATATGAATTGGTAAAATATAAAATAGATGAAATTCATTATTGAATATATTCAATAATACTTTGGGTGTAAATAATCACTTACGATATTACTCAAATATCCAAAAAGTATAATACACAAATGTATAGTTTTCGTGACAAAAGAACGCATGATAGTTTTTGAATTTAGCATCCGACCGACCAAATAGATTGCCAAGTGGAGTAAACTTATTTTTCACTTTTGTTCTGAGAATTTAATCTTTTATATCGAACTATCTTGATCATTATTGTTCAGGTGCGTGACCTCGAATCAGTGTCTTAACGGACAGACATGTCTGTGTTTTATTCACTTGACTTTTTTCTTGTCACACGACATTTCTTTTTTCCAAGTTTTTAGACACGGAAGACCTTTGTCTTCTGGGGCTATCATTCCCTTCCATGGATATTCCACTTCCGCGAAACTTTCTATTACAACCATTCTGTATGTCTAACTACTTTTTATTTATTATATCTGAAGCAAGTAGGAGGTTTCGGTTCAAGTACCGGCGCGGGTGGATGTAGCCCTGGATTTTTGTGTCGCCTGCCTTAAGGCAGGAAGACACAAAGATATCACTTTGTCCACTATTGTCTGTTGTTGATATCCGTTGTTGATGTCTGTTGTTGTTGTCGTGAAAAAGGGTTAACATTTGCCTGTAATATCCGCATACTTCGATGGATTTAAACCAAACTTGCGTCACATGTAGGTGCAACATGAGATCCACCATTTGTTGATGAGGTCAAAGGTCACATACCAAGGTCAAAGATCATGTGAGGTCAAGTTGTAAGTTGAAAATGTAAAATTGACCTCATTTGAAAAAGTAGAAGTTCAATAGGAACCAAACTTGGTTTATGAAGATTCCATGCAAACCCTCATTTATTTATGAGGTCAAAGATCACATATCAAGGTCACAAACCGCGACGGCAGGCGACACAAGCGGTCCAAGGACCGATGTATTTTTGTTTTCAGGGATTGCGCTTGCTTGGGTATGTTTTGTGAGTTCGTCATATCATTTCATTGCTATATCCCAAATATGACGCGGGAGGTTCTAACCTACTGTTATGTGAAAATATTTTATGGATGATGTGACATCAATGTTCTTCAACAAAGGCAAGGAATTTGCATATCGACATGCTTGAACAAACAACTACACTGTTCAATAGTCTTCTTGTACTCTATGAATAGGTGCGAAACTAACTTTGATAATAGATCAACCAACTTGATTGCTAAACGTTACATGGCGTTTTTCTGAGTGTATATTGCGGATGGGTAAAAAGTAAGTTCCGTCAACAGTATAAATTTCATTAATTTAACTAGGACGACGATTGTTTAGTTGCTACATCGTTGACGCGTTGTCCTGATATTGTTCTGTGTCTAACGCATAAGTGCAAAGGTCCGTAGGGCAAGTCACCAGCAAAGGCCTGAGTTGTCGCTCTAAATAACGGATGTGGTTGGGCTGTCCGAATTTTCCCAATGAAGAAATTGGCGAGTGTCTTACAGAAATAGCGACTTCGTTTTGGCCTCTAGCTGCTTAGGTGACAAAGGTGAAAATGCAAGGCGGATTAGATTCTGTTGCCGTTGTTTCACTTTAGAGGACCAAGAGATTTTGTTTGAGGTAACTCCTTAATTTCAGTTAAAACAGGGACTTTTGAATGTTTGCAATTGTTATCTGTGAACAAACCTATACCGGTATCTAGAGCAAATAAGTTCAAACTGATTCCTCCATATATTTAGCTATATTTCTTATCGAGAAATTCAAGGCTTCTTGAAAAGCATTTCGCTATTTTGCCTGCAATGTATATCGTATATATATATATCGTCGGGTGTATTACATAGTGACGGATGTGAAACAAAATGGGAATTTTTGTGTCTGAGAAAATCGCATTTGAAAAATTGCGAACTCTAGAGGGTCTGTAAACATCCCCACATACGATTCAATCAATCAAATCCGATTAAGAAACGAAATTAACAACTGGAAATTAATTTTAGCTAATATTCATGAATTCTTGCTTAATAAAATGGATGTAATACATTGGAAAAGTTAACCATCACATCCGTCACACTAAAAATTACGCAAATCAGCGATTATGTTCATGACATAGTGGCGGATGTTGAATTTTCCCTATAATAAAGCGTTATTCAGCATCCGTCATTATGGAAAACAACAATCGGCGTTTTTGAACATCCGTTAAACAAACGTGCGTGGATCTGCTCAAATTGGTTTATTACGTAATGACGGATGTTGAGTGGATTGCCGAGATTCACCGCTTTGAAATGTAAATATAATATAAATTTTGATATTTATAAATTAATTACATATTTTGCTTGTGTCAGTTATAAATTTAAGATGAGAATTTTTACTAACAAAAGTATTTAAAAAGCCCTGGTGGGAAATCAAGTGTACACTTCTTTGACAGAGGGTTCAACATCCGTCACTATGTAATACACCCGACGATATTATATATATATTTTATATATATATGCCTGGTATGCCTGATAAAAAACAGAAACGTACACCCGTGCCGTGATTTGAACCAGATACCCCCTGCTTGCTTTCGACATCATAAAATATGATATTGCTTGAATAAATTGAGATCCGCCTAGACAATTGGCGTTTCCGTAACCTGGCCAGGTTTACCTGATCATTTTCCCTGACCACTATGAATTCAGCAACCTTTACAGCTTTATTCCATCAAGGTTATTGAATTCATAGTGGTCAGGGAAGGTTGTCGGTTACGTAAGAAAAGGCCAGAAACGGGATAAAAGGGTAGAGGTTCATACGAAGTCCAAGTTTTATATACTTCTTCTTCTTGCGTCTGAGGCAGCAGCTAAATATGTTTTAAGTTTTGGAGCAACTCACTGTTGATTGGTGGGGTTTGAAATCGTGTCCACCTTGGGGTTTGTTTGGTTTGGTGTTTTTTGGACGAAGGTAGGGCACTCATTGAGAATGTGATCCGTAGTCTGTGATGGAGAACCACATTGGCAGGCTGGCGATGGCCGCAGCCCCCATCGGTGCATATTGCTATTGAAGCGACCGACTCCTGTGGGAATCCGGTTTAAGGTGACCCATTCCTTGCGTGGGAGATTGCTGCCAGGTGGTAGTTCTGTCTTAGGTGTAATAGAGAGTTGATCTGGTCTTGGGGTATCTAGCCAGGTAGTATTCCATGTCTGTAAGATGTTAAAAGGCGAACTGGAGAGTTTAGCAGCGTGTCGGCAGAAAGGTCGGCGAGAGCGCAGTCTCTGTCTACCGAGTTGGTGTGATTCTATGACAGTGTTATGCAGCAGGTGCTTGTATATACCATTTATTCCGTCAAGCGCTACTGCACAACATCATACAGCTCATGCCGCTGTAATACCTCATTTGCATACTTGGGACTTCTATATGAAACTTTTACCAATAAAAGGTATGCGTGCTTATGTCACCATGCCTCAGATACGAAAGCTTACAAATTACAATGGCACAATGGCAGACAACCTTATCCGGAAACCCTTTGGGACAACGGAATTTGGACATACTTTGGGCCAAACTAATACATTCTGTACAGTCAAGGATATCTTCAATTTCCGTCATAAGCTTTAACATCAGAGGCACGGTGGCAAGAGCACGGACAACATCCGTTTTCTTGGCTGGTCTTGATTCTTTCATATGAATGACATTGCCTTCTATTACATTCTGCAAAATTGACAGAATATTGGATGAAAGCTCACCTCACATTTTGCGGAATTCCCTCTCTCTTCATCAATGTTGCAATACTTTTGGCCAGTGTGTGTGCACCAATGACCTCTACACATGGATAGCGGATCTGAGTCGCCGATTGAAACATCAGGAAGTTGCTTTTTTACCTCGCCAATATGGCGGGAAACAATGAATACACCTTGTCAAAGAATAGAACATCTGTGTGGAATATGTGCACCAGCAGGTGTATGCACTGTTTCCCGCCATATTGCCGAGGTAAAAAAGCAACTTCCTGATGTTTCAATCGGCAACCATTCAACTGTGCGGCAGCCCGCTATCAATGTGTAGAGGTCAGTGGTGTGCGTGCACAAGGTATTTCAATACAGAATAGAACCCAAACTCGTTCTAACATCGTCTTGACGGCTAAATTCATATTCCGTTGAAATACGTTGTACATGAAATACACCCTCCCCTGTTGGTGCGTCGAAGTTTGGTAACGCTCAAAAATATTTTGTTTGTACCGTGTACTCAGTGCTACTCTATGGAGTAATTCATTATACAGATTTTTGGTCAATAACTTTGTAATATTTGCAATAAATCTTTATTTATTTATTTATTTATTTTTAAGCAAGTTTGTGGATTATATTGAAAGGAACCGAAGATTAAAACGATGAACATGATTTTTGTTATTCTTTTACAAGAAGACACAGATGGAAGACTGGTTAGAAGGGCGCACATCACCAAATAATCCTCCCATTGAAATACACATTAAAATGGCTTAATTCCCTTGTGATTTGTCATGGTTCTGTCTGGCGGGAATGCGGGCGTAGTTTTGACGAAGCGAATAGTCTACATACATTGTCAATACGTACAAAACAAATGGCCGGCAAAGACAGCACAACTCAGAAACCCCAATTCCCGCGGCAAAAATACGCCAGCATTCCCACCAGACATATCATGATACTGTGCAAAAGAAACGGCCAAGAAACACATAATTATGTATCAAAGGTACGCGCGCGTATTAATGCGCCTAAAGTAAAACGGGAATTGTGGCGGAACAGTAATTTTATTTTTATCAGCTCCTACGTAGCGCGTCGGCGATGGAAGCTAAAGCAGAATATTTTCGAGAGCCCCTAACAAATAACACTACGTGGCACGGTCTGTTTTTACAGGAAATACAACGCAACATTTGGAGGGTTACCCAAATTACTACTTTTTGATATCGAATATTAGTAATATACAAAATAGTACCAAATTTCGATATCGAAAAAAATGGGTAATCCTTTCAAATACAACTAATTTTCGATATCGAAAATTACTAGTATCTGAATGACACCATATCTCGATGCCGCATCCATGGTGGCAGAGAGACGTATCGTCTTGATCTCGTCTTGTCCACCTGCTTGTTTTCATACTGACCTCGTATGATACGAGGTCATGCCTGAACAATAACGGTCAAGCGAGTGCGATAGTTAAACTCTCAAAAAATAGGTTGAAGAAAAATCGTCTTTACTAACTTGCCAATATATGTCTTCGGTTGAAATTGTACTTAGATACGCTTCAAGAGTTACGTTTCAAGTGCAAAACGCCAAAAGCTAACATGCGTTCTTTTGTCATAAAAACTAAATTTATTGCAACCTTTTTATTGCGGTTATCTATCTACTTCGTTTTTTGTGCAATTGGAGAAATCCAACATAAAATGGCAGTTTTATTTAAAAATGTCCAAGTTAAAAAAAACCAAAAAACATAAAAAAAATCATCGAAAATCAGATTTTGTTAACGCTGGAACAAGTAAAGGTACCCTAATATACCCAGCAAATCATGAGACCACAATTAGGACAAAGTCGGATGTTTTTAGTCACTACTGTCCGTACATACACTTACTACAACACGAAATTGAATGGGAATTCATTCGGTGAATACTGCCGTTTTCTTCCGTTTCCAGTTGGAAAATGTACGTTTTTTTTTTTTTTTGAGAATTCTACAGACTTCTCCTTCACTTTTAAAGCTCTTTCTGCACAATTTTTCAAATATTTTGACTCTTCCGGGTGAATCGTTAATCGTGTCTTTAATCATCATTGATCATTTAAATCTCCTTGGTGTATAAGATGGCATAAAACAAAAATCAAGCCTACGTCGAATAACCATAAACCCCCATATAATTGAGAACGCTAACAACCCAGGGCTAGCACACATTTGTAACCCAATCTCACGTAAAAAGGTTTTGGTGATTAAAATATGTTGACAGACTGACAGTGTAACCCCTGAAAACGTGGATTCGTTAAAAAAGTGCCGCAAGTGTGCATTAAGGAAGGGGGGCCAAAACAAGTTTGTACAGGGGTCAAAATTTGTAATTGATCCAATCAGGTTGAAAAGCCCCCCATGTTATGTGTCCGTAAACCATAAGGATTCAGAAAAGTATGTTATTGTAATATGTAACCGCCTAAAGTTTCAGGTTATAGGCTAAAACAAGCAAAATCAATAAAAAGGTCAATTTCAGTTGTACAGGGGTCAAATTTTAAAATGCACCGATGGATAAACAATGGTGCAGCTTATTGGTGGAGCTCAGAGGATAAAATTAAGGAATAGTTTTGAGTGTCTCAAATGCTTCCCCTTAAGAAAGTAGGGGCGGACGGGGTAACAAGATCAACGCCCCATTGAAGTATCAATGGACGTTGACCTCTGATGCCCCCCTACATCGGAAACTTAAGCATTTAAGACAGTCAAAAACTATTCTTATTTTATCCTATGAACTCCACCAATAAATTTTGCACCATTTTTTATCCAAATCGGAACAACTTTAAATTGACCCCTGTACAACTGTAATGACCCTTGTTATTGAGTTTTTGCTGTTTTTAGCCTATACTCTGAAACTTTAGGCTGTACATATTAAAAACTAATCCCTTTTTCTGATCCTTATGGGTAGACACATACCATGGAAGTTGTACTTTTCAACACGATTGGATCAATTGCAAAAAATTTGACCCCTGGGTAAAACCTTTGTTTTGGCCCCCTTCCTTAAAAGGTGGCAACGAGAGATTTCACCATATCAGGTGTCCCTAAAAAAATGAAAGCGCTGATTTGCCCTGATGTAAAGCTTTCCAACCATAAAAAATAATCCCACCTGCAAGGATTAAGCTGGGAAATGTTCTTTGTACAGAAATTTTGAAATTTCTAATTTCGTATAGGAGCAAATACGAAATTCACCTATGTTTTAATATTGAAATATAAGCAATCCGAATCGCTTTTTTTTTTCTCCATTTAGGCATTTTTTGTAGCCAAATACAAGGTAAAGAACTCTATTGAGTGTCAGTCTATATGAAATTAACTATCTGACACCAGATTTGGGGGGGTGCCTCAAAAATCTCTCGTTTGCAACTTTAAGGCACCACTTGCGCAACTTAAGAATTCCGTTTCAGGGGTCCCTGTCAGGATGTCTGTCATATTTAATCACTCAAACAAACCTTTTGTACTTGAGATGTGTTACAAATGTGTGCTAGCTCCGGGCTATACGGAGTCTCATTATAACAGAGAATATTGACTTTATTGCTTAGGTCCGATTGCACACTAAGTGGGGGCGGTTCATACCTTCGGCAAAAGAATTGCAACATGCAGAAAAAATAGTTTAAGATCACATATTGATTTCTAATTGTAGTTGCACCAGGATTCTTGCCTCGTAATTAGTGTCAAGGTTGTGTTTTCAAACAGAAGTTACTCACAATCTAATCATACCAAAACCGTTATTGTTCGTCAAGTATTCTACATGGTGGATTAAAGGAGCTCACTTACAATAATTTGTTGATTCAGAGAACATGTAAGCAACATCTTCTCCGATTGTTTAATCATTTATCTAACAAAACTGGAACAAAATTCATGAAAGAAAAGTTGTTTGGCAAGCTTTGACTAAACTTGTCATAAACTCAATCGATAACTCGCGTTTTCAGCAGAAGACAGAAGTCAATGGTATTCAGCAGCCTGCAGCCTATATGTAATACATGTATACTAATGCCGTAAATTGCTGAGATTACTTCAAAAAATGCTGGTTTGAAATAGAAGTTCAAGATTTATTCATTTTGTGAAGGAGGACAGGTATTTCGTGTTTTACGTGATGAACAAATGACCCAACACCTGAAATCTTTTCATCTGCGTGGCAATATAACACTGCCATGCACTCCCAGATGGAAAGTGGAGGAATCTAAAGTGTTTCTCTTCTCCGCATAGTTTACCCACTGACCTCTACACATGAATAGTGGGCTGCCACTGATCTCTACACACTGATGGCTATCGTCGTTCGAACGTGAGGAAACCGGAGTTGCACTGCGACCCTTTTGCTCTACCACGAACCCGAACGTGCACGTACAAAGGAATAGTACGGAAAAGGGACAGAATTAGGCGATTAAATTGCGCGTATGTCCAAGGTTTTTCAATTATTGGTTTGATTTTCGAGTATGGGCGGGTGTGTTCGAACAAAATATGATTCAAAATTGTTTTAAAAATCTTTAAAATGCCATATTTCAGGTTTTCTGCTCACAGACAGAATAATTCATTCAGTAACCATGTTAGCTGAGTAAGTGCTTTGACTTACTCAGTATTCACTGATATATTAGATATATTAATCATTCTCCCTTCTGAGCCCACAAATTGCTTTGTACGCTCCCAAAGTGGTGGATGGGGGGGGGGGGGGGAGTACCCCTTTGGGGTTGGGGAGAAGTAGTAACACGCCTAGTATGGCACGGGCAACCATAGACACTTGTTTTGATACCAATGGATAGCTATCATCCGACTCTTTTCATTGATAGCAAAATGAGTACCAATATGCCCAGCATTAAAGTAACTCATATCACCAAAACAATGAAAAAAGTTAGGAGTATTAATTTCCATGCGTTTGGGCTTTACATGATGGGAACAGACTATTTTTTTTACACAGAGCGTTTAGTGATGTTTTCGAGTAAAATTGAAAATATCAATTTTCCACCCTATATCATGTATTTTCACTTCTTAACTTAGGCCTCATATTGGGAATGTTGGTACTTACTTATTTTGATACCAATGGAAAGAGAAACGCAAAGCTATCTTGTGGTACCAATATAGGAATCGGATGTGTAAAAAGGAAAATCATAGGGGGTGGTCCCCCCCCGTCCCAGAGAAATTGTTGTTACAAAAAATGGCTCAGTAGACGAGAGTTAAGCATTCCTTTTCTTTCTGGAAATGAACTCGTATCTCTTTTTACAGGCTTTAAGAAATTTTGTGGCATGCACATATAAAAAAAACTTAAGTTCTTTTGGAATAAAAATTCCTGGGGGGTTCTTGAATTTTGGTCGGGGACCAAAGCTCGTTCAAAAAAAAAAAAGCGACAATAGCTGCAAATGTGGGACAACATCCAGCTACATCTACGGGATAAATCCCACAATAATAAGTTCTATGGAGTATCAAATTCAGTTGTGATTGTGACTGGTTCATGATAAAAATATGAAAATGTAACCTAAACATATCAGCAAAATAAACCCCGAGTGTGTAATTTTTCTTGCAATATCATAGCAAGAATGTAATTTTTTGGTATATTTGCTATTGTTAAAATGTATTTTTAGTCCGGTATGAGAACCTGTCCCACAAGGGTATATTTTATGCAAATTGGTCCCCTTATTTAAAAAACCTGAAAACTAGTATAATTTCTACCAAAAACTGGCTCTGTTAGACTCCCATTAGGGTTTATTTTCACTGAAAATTGGTCTTGTTAGCCTTTAGGGGTCAATTCAGAACTCTTGTAATGGGCACCCAACAAACCCCCCGCCCTCGGATAAAATCTCGCTTTGAAGAAAAGATAATGCCACTGCAGTCTATGGTGTCAATATAGTGGCACAAAATCATTGTTTGGAAATTAAAATTGAAAGGACGAAATGTTTTTTCCAATGACCTTGGGATTTATAAGCTAATCTAGTAAGTGACACTGTTTTTTGATAAATGTAAAAATCACAAGCTATCCCTTAGGCCTAATTTTGATCCATTTCTACATGTATCCAGCGAAAAGACTCATGAATTAAAATACTAATTTGTAGTGAACTACAGGTATTACCGCTCCATACTAGTATTCCCATGGATTCATAGCATTTTAGAGCACAGCACTATAGTCTAGTAGTACAGTGGCATGCAAGCGCATATACAGTATTATGTACAGTGTATAGGCTACGACTTGTACCCACCGTACAATCACTAATAGCTCCTACTCGTCGCAAATTTCCTAGATACATTTGTTACTCTACCACAGTAATTTCAACAAAACAGGCCAATACTGCATGCAAATTGCAACCGCGTATTTTTAATATTGACCAGGAAAGTACTTTATAAATAGGCATACGTGTATACTCATCCCATAGAAACCCGTGCAACCGAGTGAATGTTTCGGGTTATGCAAAAGGGACGCTGTGGAACTTCCGGTTTCATCACCGGCTCGGCAAGCTGCTTACCTATGGCTAGGCTTGCCTGGACCCATTTCAATGTGTTTTACATGCTGATTGGTCATACCGAATAAGGCCATTAAAATGGATAATTTGAAAAGTTTTGAAAAAACAAAATCGATAAAAATGTGATCGACTATCTCAAAGGATTAATACTCCCTTCCACACTCCCGTTAGTGTATAAGGGGGGAACCCCTTATAACCATAACCGCTTTGCCGGTTGGATATTTTACCCAAACTGTGGTCATTGATGGGTACATCAACGCGATCACATAGCAGGAAAAAATGAAAATCGGTTGTACCGACTCAAGATGGTGGTCCAAAAACCGATTTTTACAAAAAAAATGGCTCATAATAGGAGAACATAAATACATTTACATTGCTGGTAATAATTGCCAGAGTAAAATCGTAGGAGGGGCGAAACATCATAGGGGGGCGAAACAGTACAAAATGAACTCATTTGGTTAAAAAACCCTAATTTTTGCGCAAAAAACCTTGTTTTGCCTAAATTTGGAAAATCTCGGGGGGGGGGGGGCTGCCCCTGCCACCCCCTGGCGCCGCCCCTGATACAAGAGTAGGTGTCGTGTACAGGGCTTTACTGTCATTGTTTTATCTACATGTTGCAAATTATGTTATTTACTGATCACAATAATGTATCTTGGTAGTTTGACTTTTGTCATCAATCTCAACCTGGTATCGATTATCTGATTTTTGTTATAAATGTCAACCTGGTAAATTTGCATGATCGCTTTGATTGTACTTGTTAAACTTTATCCGTATTGCTGTCTTATGTTAAACACCCACACACACACACAGTAAGCACACACACACACACACACACACACACACACACTCCAAACATAATTGTTTGCTTATTTGATTCATGTCTAAATCTCATCTTGGTATATTGTTAGATAATTTTATTTGTACTTATTATATTTCATCGTAATTTATATTACGTTCATATGCTCTTTGACTATGCTACCATTATGTTATTTTTCGGGCTCAATTAAGTTTTGTTAGACATTTCTTGTACTTATTGAAACAAATAAATGTCATTGGCCATAGGCCTCATGCTATTCTCTGGGTTCAATTGAGTTTAGTTACTCATTTTTTTTGTACTAGCCCTATTACATTCATGTACTCGTACACATAAACAAACACGCAAACTCATATACACACACACGCCCACGCACACATAACACACAGACACAAACAAACACACACACACATACTCTGGCACATAATGTAAGTGCTATGATCCTCATTATTCTCTGTTTGCTATCTAACGTAGAAGGACCACTATGTTATTACTTTCTACTTAGCATTTCTCATGTGTACACACACATTGTTATTATAATTCGTTTATACATACACAGACTAAGCCCTGGTATCCATGCTACCTATTTACTTTGTTTCTGCGCTCGCGTAATGCTACCCCTCTTTTTTTCTAAATTGATACCAGTGTTTAGGCTGTCATCTCCAGTTTTCTACTTCGCTGTCTTATGAAGATAGCCAGTGCTCGTGCATTTCCACGTTTTTAATGACCTTGCACCCCATTGTCATATTCTTCTGCAGGTCTTTTGTGACCAAACCCTGTTTATTTTTTTTTCTACCTATTGTAAAAGTCCTTGAATTGGTAAGCAACCTAAATTTTAAGTAATTGCTGTATCTTAGTATATGTATAAATAATATTTAATTAATTGTATTTTGTAAATTCTGTTACCCTTGTATGTAAGTAACCCAATTTTTGTACAACTGCTGTACTAAGTTTTTGTCTAAATAATCCTTAGCAATTTGTTTTGTCTTAGCCCCTTGTTTGTTTTTATTCTGTGCTTGTCTTCATTGCTTTCGTCTTGTCTGACTTGTTAACACATCTTGTCTATAGGTATTGCCTGGCTTTTATCTACCCGGTTTCTCATTTGCCCTCTTCTAGCTTTCTTCCTTTTTTAATCTACCTCATCCAACCCATCTCTCTCTCTCTCTCTCAGTCTCTCTCTCTCCCTCTTAACCCCCCTCGCTATTATTTTCCTTTGATTTACCCTTTTCAGTATGCCGTCCCCTGCAATATACGAACTGCCATTTAACCACCAGCTTCACGACAAAGACTTTCGCGCATCACTAATTGAATTTTTCACCAACACTAAATCGAACATCATCAACTTAATTCCCTTTGCATCAACCCGTTACTTACAGACCCCATATCATCTCAAACATGTGACCACCCATCCTTCATCACACCCACAAACAATTCTGGTTCTGATTCCCGCTATCACACTGACGACAGCTTCAACACACTAATAAAACCATCAAGCAATGACTAATTTTCCATATTCCACTTCAACTATCGTAGTATCACAAAATCATATGAAGAAATCACTAACTACCTTGATCACCTCAACCACTCTTTCTCTGTCTTAGCATTCTCAGAAACAACATGGCTTACTGACACACGTCACCACTCACTTTAATGGCTACACGTGCATTCCAGGTCCGCTCACCGGCGAGGGGGGAAGGGGGAGTTTGTCTTAAATAAAAAATCACCTCTCATACAAAATCATCGACACAAAACCAGACAGAATTTGACTCACTCACTTTTCATCGAATCTCATCATTGTAACACCCAAACAATAGACCCAAAACACGTAATGTCGGATTATTTACAGATTGCATGAAACACACAAGCCAAAATTTAACAACCAGCTTCGAAGCAGCTCGCACTGAACTAATAAACCCAACCGTGACGTCTATAATTGTCGGTGATTTTAATATCAATCTTCGCAAATTCCACGCATCCACACAGTAAGGACTTGGATCAAACAACATCACAAACGCTGATATCCCCAAATTAACAGACCTTACAAGAATTACGCCATACACAGCCACGCTCATAGATAAAATTATCACAAACTCCACTGACACAGGAATCCAACACCAGGACTATTATCACTGACACTACAGATCACTTCCAATATTCCTCCTATCTCATCTCTCAAGCATACGCATGCCACAAAAACAACCAATCACTAAACGTTGATTCAGACGGGATCACAAACATTCGCACATTTAAACGTAGACTCAACACTGACTCATGGGAAAATATACTCACAGAAATGGACCCTAACATTGCGTACAGCAACTGGGGGAGAAGTAGAGAACCGTTTTTGTGGTCTACCCTGTTAGTAACTGCAAAGCAGCGAACTAATCTCTACAACTCCAAACACTGTTTTCCATTTAACATCATTCTTAGTATACCCATATCATGACCTCTAGACCTCAGCGCAGGCCCTTTCTAAAGTCTGCCTTGACTATACGTTCATTGAATGTGGAGGGTTTTCCAATGCAAAAAGCACCATCTATTGATTGATTGGGTAACAATCTCACAATGCGATGTCCTATGTCTGCAGGAAAATCTGTCTACAAAAACTCCATCAGTAGACTTCGAGCACCCCTTCAACTCAACCTGGGAATTCCACCAAACCTCCTCATTGGCGACTCAAAGCCATTAGTACCCATGGGCGGGCTACCAATGAAACTTACAAAGACGGGACAAGCTGTCGAAGAATGGATAGACAGTCAACATCGACGTCTCCTTCACGGGACTATAAGCTGCCGCCATCATTTCATAGCTCCGGTTGGAAGAGAGGTTATAACCATGATCTAGCTATTGTTAGCACAAACATCTCTAACCTGTGCAGAAAGATTGTTCTGGATCCTGTTCACAATAACTCAACATCGACCAATCGGTAACCAAGTCAAACTCGGCAGTAAGACCAAAACAAAGTGCTTTAGCGCCGCTTTAACTACAGGACAGCAGACTGGCAAGATTCACTGAGACCTGGATTCAGAACGTGAAGAGGAGTGCTCCAAAACCCCATAACTATGACAAAATTGGCCCAAACTAGGTGTGAACACGACTGCAGAGAGATTTCATAACCTAGAGGCGTAGGAGGGAATATATACCAGGCCTTTCCCAGGAATGTGCCTAGAGTAAATCAAGAGTATATCACCATGTTGAAGCTGATCCTTTTTGGCTTTGAAAAGAACTGCTAAAGGTGAGGAAGTAAGTTCGGAGAGGATCTCCCAGGAAAGATCAAAACCTGGCATACTTTAATTGAATCACCGCGATATGACCAATAACAGCAAGAAAGCATGGTCACCATCCGAAAGCTCCAAGGGGATCCAACAACCTCCACACAGCAGCCAAATGTCACACCCCAACAAGTGGCCCACCACCTGCTTTTAAATGGCAGTCAGCAAGATTTTTTTTTTTTTTTTTTTTTTTTTTGAAACCCAACGACGATGAAACTAGCCATAAGAGGTATATGTGGGACCTGGTTTCACTCGCCCCTTCAACAGGACGAATTGGGATCCGGTATTACTAAACTTCACCAGAAAGCAGAGACGGCATTGACAAAACATCTTTACGAACTAAAAAAATCTTGGCCAGAGTTAGTAGCAAGGAACTGGCTTATTAGAGCTACATTGCTGATTATTTCCCACAGGTTTTCCCAACGATCTGGAGGAAAGCACGTTATGGCACTCCTAAAAGCATGGGAAAGATCCATCCAATCCCACGATACAGACCTATATCACTCCTCACACATACTACAAGCTTCTTTTGAAACCCGCCCCCTTGCCCAATCGATATCGCACCTGTGGATAGGACGAAACCCTCATACCAGAACAAGAGGTTTCCGGCCAAAAGCCAAGTACTCAACCGAACGCAACACATTGAGGATGGTTGCGAGAAGGGTATGGTAACGGGAGCTGTGTTCGTCGACCTATCAACAGCGTACGACACTGTTAATCAAAGATGCTTACTCCATAGGAGTCTCGGAAAATCACCAACGGACATTCGCTTTGACTGAGCTTATCTGAAGATTGCTGGCAAACAGGATGTTCTTTGTTCAGTAGGAGCGAGAAGAGCCGATGGCGTAGACGTTAGAATGGGGTCTACCACACGGGAAGTGCTTGCCACCCTCTCTTGGTCAAAGTTAACAAGACCCCAACCTAGGAGTGCAGGAAACCGGCGTTGTATTAGCAGACGATCTTGGAATTAGCGCACAAAGATGCCACTTCACAGTTGTTGAGAGAGACTCTCCAAAGCTTTGGATGAACTCACGCCTTATTATGAGGAAAACCACCCTACGTGCAAATCCAATCCTCTAAGACAAGGTGTGTGTTCCATTCACGCAACCGTGAAGCCAAACGCTGATCTTTTTAAAGTTACTGGTCTGGAAACTCCCCGGGAGCACTGTTTTTCGATAAACCCGGTCTACCTAAGGAGTTAACTTGGACCGCACTCTCTCTATAGACCACAGTCAGAAGACGAAGAGTAATAGTATGTTCCGCCAATAAAAATCTTGAACAAACTCACTGGGGACACAAGATGGGGTGCTCGCCTATACCCTAAGATCGACGGCAATTGCCATGGTGCAACTCATGTGCAGAGTATGCCTGCCCGGTATGGGAAGATCAACCCAGCCAAGAGCTTGTTCAGAGTTTAAATGCCTCTGACGGCTTATCCCCCACCCAAGGATGACTCCGGCCAACTCCAACGGAGAGCTTGTACAACCTAGCAGGAATTGCCCCACCAGACATCCGTCGTAGCGTTAGCGGAGCATGCAAGAGCCGTAACTGCCAAGGATTTAATGTGATGTGAAGCACCTATGTCTGGAAGGATACCTGCTGCAACCGCCTTTAAATCCAGAGAGATGTTCTTAAGCTTAAGTCCAGCTCTTGAAACAGTCTATAAGGTATGTCAAGAGAGTCGCCTTGTGGAAAAGAAAGACTTGCCATCAACCAAGTAACATCTTTCGGTATTTATTGAACTGGTGAGCATCTCCTACCTGGAGCTGACTCCTCATGGGCTGAATGGCGATGACTCAACAGCATTGCGAACCAGGAAACTGGCCGATCTAAGGTTTCCTTGCAGAAGTGGGGCTATCTGGAAGCAGATCAGGATACTACCTGTGGTTGCGGAACCCGCACCACAGACAATGGAACAACTATTGGTCTGCCCAATGCTGGGCAACAATGCACAAACAAGGACCGTGCGGAATTCAGTGAAGCAGCCCGACGTTTGTACCCATCTTGGCTGGATCATATGTAAGATTCAATTTTCAAGATTCAATTTTTATTTAATCAGCATAACATATCGTAATTGACAGAAATGAAAAATACAGTATAATATAAAATATACATTACAGGTCAATTTTAAAACTGGCTAAGATGAACAGATGAGGGATATGATATGCTAGGACCAGTAAGGGACAACCGATTAAAGGGCTTATAGTTATTGCTGGACCTGTAAACCATAAAAGTAAAATGTACTCGATATTACAATAAAGACACAAGTAGGGATGCTCTAAAAATTACATAGGTAAATATATATACAAAACAAAACAAAACAAAAAAAAAAAACCCCAAACAATATATCTAAGCTAACAAACATTAACGGGAAACACCACACGGGAAGTGGACAAGGACAGACTTTTCACAGTCTGCTGAGGTATGGAATACTATTGCATATTGAGGAAGCGAAGCAGAGGGTAGAGAGGGTGTAAAGGTAAGACAAAGTCAGGAGTAGAGATAGTAATGAGATGAAGAATGAAAGTGGGGAGAGAAAAAAGGACTTGGGGAAGTAATTATTTAAAGGATTTTATTGGTATAAATCTCTCGGCACATATATAATGAAAATCCCTTAATATGACGTAACAGATGGTTTTCATGGTAATTGGCGTATTCCTTGCGAAGAAAACATCATTTGCACGCTTAACTTCCGAAGCAGTAAAGCAGTAGACGATACGGAGCCGCACGTTGATTATTTACGCTAACGTTTTGCCACAAGCCATGTTTAGTCTTTCACACAATTGAAAGATGATCGGTGGTTAGTCAAGTTCTGGCCTATACTTTTAACATTGAAATAATAAAATTAATTTTAAATTGGAATTAAAAAAACACAGCGTTAATTTAACGTTTTCCTTTAAAATAGATAAATTATCAAAAAAAAATGGCATACAGTGTGTGCCTAATTTTGATAAATGAAGCCGGGATTCTTGAGAATATAGTTTTTAAAATAAAAAATTAGTGAAACTCTACATCATTACAAAAGAAGCCCTACTAGGTACAGAAAAGTACGTAGATTGCGGACAGGCATAGTGGGTTTCGAACACTGATCTATATACAATGGATGGAAACATGGGTTCGTAAATGAAGCACGGATGGCCCAGTTGGTCATCAAAAGAGACCAAAGAGGGTGGTTAAGAGCCGGTAGTTATATATACAACATTGTTCCATTGAAATGGGGATAAGCGACATAAAGGACTACAGAATAAAGCCAATTCAGTCAGCGCTCATTGTATTTGCGCGTCTGGGATGGCATGTTAAAGGTGGCTTCTGGAATGCGTATTGTGTTCGGTAGACCAAGATGCCCGCCGTTGCTCCAGTCATCTAATATACAATTACTGTGTTGTAGCCAATCCATTGTATAGAAGATCAGTGGTTACAGATGCGGATCTGCGATTAAAATACTAAATATTACCGCACCCTTCAAATGTCCCCGTTTTCATGGATTGTTTATGTTAGGTCCAACTAAAACCTTTGTAATCACAAAAATGATATTAAACACACCCTCTTAACATTTTTTCTCTATCACGGAGGTTTTAAAAGTGTAGTTTTCTTGCAATAAAATAATTCTAAACGAAACTTCGCTCCTATCCTTGTGTGCTCAACGAAGTTCAAAAGATTGAGGTTTGTGTGCAAAACTTGCACGTGATATATGCGAGTATGGGATATATTTTCGATGGTTTTCTGTTTCGGATTGCATGCGGCGTCGTTGTAAATATACCACACGGAATAACATGGTAGCTTCCATGATAGTTGTACAGTTGTGTATATTGGTCCGGAATAATTCTGGATTTTTCGCAAGGAAGACTCCAATGGCCATGAAAAAACCATAGGTACGTTTTTATTTAGGATATTTCATTATATATGTGCCGATAGGGATTTATACCAATAATCGCTTTAAGGAATTGTACTGGTTGATGATGAAATGTTGTTTTCAGTTGTGAGATTTAAAAGTTTGGATTTTTGTTTTGTAATTGTTGTGATGGATTCTGGAAGATCATTCCAAGTTTTGCGCCGTGGCGTGATACTGAATAAGTGCTTTCAGAGGAAGCTTTTGGGAGGGGAAGATGAAGTTAGTTTGTCGGTTGTCTGGTTATAGCTGTGGAATTGTTTGTTTGTGGTAAAGTAATTGCTGAATTCCGGAGGTAAACGATGTTGTGATAGTGCAAAACATGAAAAGAGGCGCTGTTTGAAGTGTTTCATAGTGAAAATAATGGCAAAGTGTGAGTTCTAGGGGGTGAGAGAGTTTGTGATGGTGCTTATGGCCCATTTCTGTATGATGATTAGTTTGGTGAGTCGTGAATGATTACTTGGAGGCCAAGTGATGTTTAAGTAGCTAATGTATGGGAAAACTAGTGTGTTGTAAAGTTATTTTAAGGTGTAGTCTGAAGGTGGTGTTGGTGCGTGTTGTGTTTTGTTTTGTGTTGTTTAACTCTGTAGATTGTACCAATTGCGTGAGACGTTTGGTAGTGACAGAGTTGATGTGGTATTCAATGTTAGTTTATCGGCGATTGTGATGCCAAAGAAAGAAATTTGGTTTGAGTGTACCTGGAGATGTTGGTATCTATTGTTAATGTTGGATGTGATGGTGTGTGTGTAGAGAAAAGAGAAAGCATGTAGTTTAGTTGAAACATTGAATAAGTTTGTTAGCCAGAAACCAGTCAGTGATTTTTGCGAGTCGGATTCATCTGTTAAAAAAAGGCGCATTAAGTTAGGGGGTTTGAGAGAAAAATGTTTTGTTGTCAAATCTGCAAATAAGATTTAGTTTTAGTGTGTTAGAGAGTTGTGATGTCATTAATGAAATGATGAAAAGTCGGGGTCCAAGGATTGCACCTTGAGGGACGCCAAAGTGATAGGTTTGATGGAGATGCGGTGGAGGTAAGAGAACAACAGTGTTTGGACACGATAAGAAGATATCATATTCCGCACCTTTTCATCTTAGTACAGTTTATAATTGATACTTCATGTATTATCTATTATTATATAATATACTGTATTATACATTTCTGTCACGTACGATATGTTATGCTGAATAAATTGAATCTTGAATCTTGAAAAAGTTACTCCAGTACGATCTAATGGGCAAAATGCTTAATAATGCTAATTAGCATAATAACGACATGCGCAACTGATATTTAGGCAATTCCATAAAAGTTGGGCAAAAATATTTTACCGTTAAAAATGGCGCACGAAAACTAAACGTTGGGTCCACATGGATGGGTCCACAAATTTTGCTTGTTTTCTTTCGATCTCCGATTCGGGTCGTTACACAAAACAAATGCAGGCACACATGCGTATGCTGAAGTTCGCATTGCATCATGGAAAGGTGAAAATTATCATTTGCATAATAATTTAACATAGACTGACTAAAGCATATGAATTGTATTTTACGTGTGTATGCATTACAATAGAGAGTTTCTTTATTCCATTCTCGTTCGTCCATCGACCTATCCATGTATCTATCGGCAGTGTCTTCCCGTTATACTTTCAAAGTAACCAGATTACGACCCGTTTTCAAGGTGTCGCTGACATGATTATCGACTGCAAATGTTTTTTGGCAGAGCTCAAAATTAGGAAGGTAAAATCAACGTTGACACACGAGGAATGAATATCCGTAACTTGACTAGCAAACTAATTATTTTACGCTTCGGCTTTCACGTTGAAGTGATCAGGGAGCTGGCTCAACTATGACAAGAACGCATCACGGGTACTTGGCATTTTAGGCTCTTGTTTACCGTTCAATTGCATCTTCCAACACAAATAATAGAAATTAATATTTGGAAAGTACAATATAACTATAAGAGGTGTTATCTGATAATTAAAATCAATCATCAAGTTATTTGTAGTCTGTGGAGATGCGTTTCGAAAGTTTTATATGGTGAATGTGGAAACATTCGAAAATGACAGCACCAAAATTGAACTCGACTTGATGCGGTAAATCGAGTGCTTACGTTCCGCTACATTATGCGGTCTACCTATCTAAGATGTCAAACCTACGCTAACAATTTGATATGGAAATCTAACTGACAGACCCAACTTATGTTCTTAAATCCCCCGTGGCCCCTCCAATGTCATCATCGCAAACCCAGCACTAAAAGGGCTTATCCAAATATAATTAAGGAGCCTGTCATATAACAATCAGGTAATTAGGCTTAGGAGTTATAACTCCTTCAATATTGGAAGAGGAGCTTCATAAAGTATACTTTTTGAAAAGCTGAATATGAAAGGATCCTGAAAAGAATTTTAGAGCCATTTTCAATGTAATATGAAAAAAAATTTTCATTTCGGTATCGTGCTCTCCAATTTGTAAATATAAAGGAGTGAAAAAATCACCCTACAAAAGAGTGGAATTGGTAAAATTAACTTCAACGAACCAAAATCACTTTATTGGTAACCAGCAACATGTGCGGTTTAGGGTTAGGGTTAGTCATGTTGCCGGTTACCAATAGGGCCTACATGGAATTTTAAGATTTTTCGCGATGTTCAGGATTACAGTAAATCGCTGCTTATCCCTTTAACTTTTTAAGACTGATCGCTATAGGTAATCTTACCGAGTGAAATTTCACTCTTATGGAGTGACGTCGTAAAATTTAATCCTTTTGCAGTAAACGTTACGAACTTACGAATTTCACTCTTTTGGAGAATGATTTTTCTCACAAGTTCTACATTTCAACATTTCAGTCTGATTCCGCTTTATGCAAATAAATAAATAAAAAACAAAACAAGTATTTACCTACACTACACTCTAAATGTAAAAGAGTGATTGACTATAGGCCCACTCCTAAAAGAGTGAAATTTTACACCTTTCAAATATTTTTTTTTTCAAATTTAATCTTGATAATTTACAAAATGGATGTAATTTTCATCATTTTGTAAATTTTCAAGAGCTAACACCACGCACGGCCTTCTTACTTTACATTTATCATCAAATGTTTAGTGATGTCTTTTTTCTACAGCTCATCAGAATTATTTGGGTTAGGGAGCTAGTCCGGCTGACCTTTCAGTCCTGGCTGATCGCCGGTCAGCGAACCGGCAACATGCGCGGTTTAGTAACAGGTGCGAATTAGGATCATGGAGGCTTCTCGCTGCGAAAAAATAGGACAGGGAAATTGTCTTGTGTATTTGAGTAGGTATCAAACTTCTCTAATTCCAGGTACCCGTTGTCGAGGGGTTCTAGAGAATTTAAAAAAAAACGCAGACGATAGCACATGTATCAAAGGTTTAGTTGTTTAAATATTTTGCATCGGAGTGCTTCGAGTTGCTTAACATTACAAAAAGATATGCATTGTATATCTACATAAACTAACAGTTTGCTTTTTTTAAATCAAAGTCACAACAACAACAACAATAATAATAATTCTAACTAATGTTACCTTTAGGGAAAAATACATTACTTATTAGCTGGTAATGTATTTGAATAATTTTTAACGGACAGTTTGAGCAAATCCTACAACAGAGATTCGGTGGTATTTTTGTATAAATAAGTATGAATTTGCACAAATAATATAGTTAAAGACTAACCCTCCGCAGAATATTTATAGCACTCAAATGAAAGAATACGTTTGGGGAAATAAAATAACAAAAGTGAATTTCCCCCTAAAACGTACATTCTAAGCTTAAGATTTTAAATATAACTTGTATTTGTAACGTGCCTCTTCCTTGCGGATACAAAGCGCAGATTTTTTACACAAATGAAATACAATAGCACCATATAGATTATCCTTTAGCCCAGCTGGCCAGATTTAAATAATTCTTTTTTTGCTTGTTGGATAGTCCTCTCTATTAAACCGAATAAGCCGCAATGTGATATTGAGGCTTATTCCGTTAAGAATGTTTGGGTGACGGGCTCTCTAACAAATTAACTTATAACATCGTTACAACCGAAGACGTCCTCGGTTGTAACAATGTCTTCGGTTACCTACATCCACCCCCACACAGCAATCCCTATATGTCTTCTTGCAGACGACATACAAATTATTTGTTTCTTTTAAACCTTTCAGGTCATGCTGATTATGTGTTACAACCTACGACCTCTGAGTCAGTGGTCCTTCCAGCCTTGCTAAATTCTGTGTTATAACCTTCAAGTCAGTAGTACTTTCAGTGGCGTAACCAGAGGGGGCAGCTGCCCCCTTGTGGGAAATCTTTCCCCCTCTTGCCCCCACCCCCTGAAAAGTTAGTGAATTGCTGCACACGCGCTAATTTGCAGTGCATGAGTGAAAACAACATAGGCCTTTTATATACTATACTAACAAATTTTAATATATGCTTGCCCCCTGGAAATATATCTGCGCCCTTTTACCCCTGAAAAAAGCTTGTTACGCCCCTGTTACTGCTAGATAATCTGTATGTTAGTGGTCTTTTCAGCCCTGCTTGATTCTGTATTAGGTGGATATCTGTGACTACTAGGAAAAACTGGTTGGCTGGTGAGGAAAAGTACTACATGACTACTGGAAAGACAGTGGACAGCAAGGAAAGACTGCTGGCGCCGGGGAAACAACCGGGTTGATCTTACGACAAAAAGTCCTTTATAGAAAAATATCCTTGGGTCCATGCGAGAGCGGGGGCCAAAGATTGGACCAAATGGACGGGCTCTACGGCAACGACCTCTGGAAATGACTAAGAGACAGAGGAGTAGATAAATTATAGTGGTTCTACATGTCCAATTTGCGGAAAAACAGGCTTCAAGAATGTGAAGCTCCACCAAACGAAGATCAGTTAGAACAAGTCATCGCAAGCCCTGCCTCTTCCACTGAAGGCAGACATAAGTCGAACAGTCGGGAGCACCCAAACCAGAGGTAGAAGGTCAGGATAAACCCCACAGTATCTGTATTATAACCTGAAAGTCAGTGGCTTTTTGAGATGGGCTTCCCGATGACATGCCGTCAATGTAAGAATGGTTCATTTTAGTTATATTGTAGGAATATTAATGTAAAAATGCAGATTCTGTATAAAATCCATTCCACCCTGCCCATGGACACTTTACTTTTTTAAAGAACCTATTTAAAGGACCATTTGGAACCTATATTGCATTTGGAACCTATGCTCCCTCTGTGAAAGACGTACTCTAAATCTTCGAGGGTGGGTACCAATTTTCTATTCCATTTGATAACCTCACTCCCCTCGTGAACGATTTTATAAATCTTCGAGGGGGCGCGGATGTCAATCTAAGAGCCCGAAGGTAATAACTTGAAAGAAATTCAAATAAAAGCAAGGAAACGCACAATGTCATGGTCAGAAAATAAATAGGTCTTGACGATTCACAAGCAAAATACGATATTTTGACGTGCTGTTGTCAATGTTGAAACTTCAAAAAGTTGTTTTGCTAAGTGACGGCACTATAGACTAAAAAGATAACCGTTTCGACTAAAATTACATGAACTCTGATGTACGGGATTGCTCTAGATGATTGCAATTTCTTCTTTACATTGGTCCTTATTCCTAAGAGACCCGCAAGATCTAAGAGATTTACGTCGGACATGCGTCCGTGAGACCACAAATCTTTTTGGTTCTGACTAGAAGCTTGAAATATATCCAAAAAGAAGGCTAAGCTACGCTAGGGTGCAAGTGGCATCATGTATGTTAACGTTGACTTTACACATGTATTGGCCCCAAGGGATATTAAGCTCAACGAATATTATATCATATATATATATCCATCTTGCAGTTAATGTCCATTTTCCCTATTCAATGTGTACACAGGCATCAATAGGCCTATGACCTGTCATGCGTACTCTGTGCTTAACGCATAGGACATGAGAAAACTCACGTCGTTGCGAGAAAAGTGCTCATGGGATTTTCTTGGTAGAACTCTAATATTGTAAATATATTATCATCAATAACATATGTTGAATTTTATTATGATAAGCAACATTCAGAAAAATCCTAAAATGGTTTTAATTTATAAAGAGTGGTTATTTTGGTAGGGTATAATGCTAACTCTATGGCAAAATCACCATTGGATTGGCTGGGTCATATTCAAGAGGGCGCCATGGACAAACGGTTAGACCTATACTCTTCGTAGAAGCTTGACAACCAAGATAATCTTATTTCTATAAGGTGGTGTAATTTGGTTGACATACGGTGCTGAAAAGATCCGAAACGACCATTTCTAACAGGCTTCCAACATGTGTAAACATGCCTACTCTCTAATGTTGCATGCACACATTGTTGTGGGTAATCGCTCATCCATAGCATGTCATTGATCCGTGGATTTGGATGGTGCCCCCGTGAAATGGGAATCATTTACATACGATCAACTTATGAATGGATTCATGTCACAATGATTTGGTTGGATGGGCAAAAGGCGAGGCCCTTTACAGTGGACATACTGACTATGCGCCAAAGACGGGCGGCGGTTTAAACTTATACCTTCAGAAGTACTTTGGCTTACAACCAATCCTGTCCGTCTGTCTTTTAATCGCACCAGAGACAACATGTAACTCAGACTAACTAGATCATCATACTCTTGAGCGTTAGCGACCATTAAAGGAATTGACAGCGATAATCGCTTATCCCTCTCGTCTATCTCTGATAGTCTATTTAAAGACAAAACTGAGGGTATAGCACTGATATAATCTCACCAGGATTTAGACATGATAACAACACGTTTCTACATAAAAAAGCAGCACTTCATTGTTCTAATCATCATATCATAAAAACATTATTTTTTTATTTTTAAACAAAAATTAGGTATTTTTAGAAATTAATCTGTTTTCAGAATAATGAGGTCGACAAATTTAAAGAGCCACTGCACATTTGGAAAATAGTGCGCCCTCAAGATCTTTCAAAATTGATATTTTTTGCATGGGTGTTAAGCTTTTATCTATATTAGCCCTCACCTGAAATGATGAAGCCCAAATCACCGCCTTCATGGGTTTTATAATAAAACCACTCCGGAGTGGTGTTATTCAGTTGACAGTGGATTATGGTGTTAAACACAAGAAAACAAGCGCCGGAGTTGATTCCGTTGGTACCCACCGTGTTCATGATTTTTGACTTGTAAAAAAAAAAAAAAAAAAAACTTATTTTCTATAAGGTGGTGTAATTTGGTTGACATACGGTGCTGAAAAAGATCCGAAACGACCATTTCTAACAAGGCTTCCAACATGTGTAAAAACAGGCCTACTCGCTAATGTTCATGCACACATTGTGTGGGTAATCGCTCATCCATAGCATGTCATTGATCAGTGATTGGATGGTGCCCTGTGAAGTGGGAATCATTTACATACGATCAAACTTATGAATGGATTCATGTCACAATGATTTGGTTGGATGGGCAAAAGGTCGAGGCCCGTTTACAGTGGACACTAACTGCACTATGCGCCAAAGACGCGGTTATAACTTATACCTCAGAAGTACTTTGGCTTACAACCAATCCTGTCCGTCTGTCTTTTAATCGCACCAGAGACAACATGTAACTCAGACTAACTAGATCATCATACTCTTGAGCGTTAGCGACCGATATCGCTTTATTTTTATCCCTCATCTTCTATCTCTGATAGTCTATTTAAAGACAAAACTGAGGGTATAGCACTGATATAATCTCACCGGGATTTAGACTTCATTGTTCTAATCATCATATCATAAAAACATTATTTTTTTATTTTTAAACAAAAATTAGGTATTTTTAGAAATTAATCTGTTTTCAGAATAATGAGGTCGACAAATTTAAAGAGCCACTGCACATTTGGAAAATAGTGCGCCCTCAAGATCTTTCAAAATTGATATTTTTTGCATGGGTGTTTAGCTTTTATCTATATTAGCCCTCACCTGAAATGATGAAGCCCAAATCACCGCCTTCATGGGTTTTATAATAAAACCACTCCGGAGTGGTGTTATTCAGTTGACAGTGGATTATGGTGTTAAACACAAGAAAACAAGCGCCGGAGTTGATTCCGTTGGTACCCACCGTGTTCATGATTTTTGACTTGTCCATGACCATTGTGGTTTTATTATCAATAGGTATGAGTCTGTGATATTAATGTAATAAACATTTTGATTATCGGACGCGAGTCTGTATATTAAAATTGGTCTACTTTTAAGGATAAAAAAGTGTTTGGGCATGCAGAAGACAGTAAGTGTGCAAATATTGGGGGTAGGTACTGCTTTTTGCGTTGTGAATGGAAATTGAACTTCTGGGGGTATTCAATTCTAGTTAAAGTTACAACAAGCCCACAAATTCGGCTAAAATTCACTGGATGTCTTTATACTCATATCAAGGCTTCCATATGTTTATCGTTTGATAATTTATGTCCGTATACTTTCAAGGACCTAGACTATCATTTGAGAGCAAATTAAAGAGATTTCATATTTTGTTCACAATGTGCCAGTGTCACTTTACTTCTTTCACACAGGATACACCCTAAAATATTTTCAACAACGGGGTCATTTTTGACCCCGTTTGAGTCAACTATGCACCGACTAAAATTGGGTTAAAATTTTGATCACTTTTGTGGTCAAAAACGTGTGAAATGACCCTTTTGTGGCCATAATTTTTTTTTTTTTTTTTTTTTGACCCATGTTAGTCGGGGCATAGTTGACGTGGCGTTTTTAGTGTGTATGAGCATATATGGAATTATATTCCAACGTCGCTTAACTACATTTAATTGCACCATTTGGTTATATTGCACCTTTTGGTTATGTCATATAAAGCCTTAATTCAGTCAAAAATATCCCCATCTGAAAGGATTAAGCTAAGAAATGTTTCTTTGGGACAAAAACTGAAATTTCTAATTTCCTATAGGAGCAAATAGGAAATTCAGCCTATTTTCTATTGAAATATAAGCATATATAAATCACTTTTTGCTTTCATTTCAAGCTATTTCTGTAGCCAAATAAAATGTAGGGATAAGTGTCCAATCTATATGAAATCACTTTGTATCACAGAAATGTTAAATGACGTGAAATCTCTCGTTACACCTTTAATTGATGTCACACTATCACGGATATATATTTGAATAACCTTTTCACGTTTTATAATTCAAACGTTCAGTGTAAAAATTTTATGGATTCCGTAAATTGAAAGAGTTCGTATTTTCCCTTAACGGAATTTATTTGTTACGTAAAGCATTCATAGTTTATGCTTATTAATGTGATTACAAACAACTTCACCAACCCAAACAACTACACATAATAGGACTCATTAACCTGTATATTCTTATACCACCCGCAATCGTGTACATCTATCCAACCTCACGTGTAAAGTTCCGTATATCAGCAGAATACGGAACGAAAATAAAGCATCTGGCAGCAGATGTATAGATCTTTGGTTGGGGAAAGTTGGTTGTAATCATACTAAATAGCATAAATTATTTATGCTTTACAGAACAAATTCCGTATTTTTAAGGGGTAAATATGGAATATTTCAATTTACAGAGTCCAAAATTTTGTTTAATGATCAAATCGACATATAATTACAACTATACTTATTCACGCCACGTATAGCCAAAGAAAACCCATTGGGTATCACCGAAAAAATGGACTAGGCAAACGATGCCATAAGAGCCGGGGATAATGAACGATACAATATTACAAGAATTTAGGCCAGCCAGGTTTTCACTTCGAAAACCATGTCCCCACCCACAGCGTACAAGAATCGCGTACCTATATATAGTGCAAACAACAAATAACAATCAAAGAAGTTTTTATAAATTCAAAAATATTTATGGTCAAACATGAAGGCTACGATTTCATATCTAAATAGAGGCGAATCTCCACTGAAATAGGTCGCAAAGTAACCTTACGTTTTAGCCAATAGGCAATATTGCTGTTATGTACGCATGATTGTAAAAATAAGATAGCGCGCTTTATGTATATAACCTAATTAAAAATACGATTATCACAAAATGCCGTATCAAGTTGCATAGTACACATATATTTTTCTCAATAATTATTTGGTGAATCAGTGTCAAAATTCTATTTCGTCTTCATTGGCGATCGGGGATATAGTGGTATCATTTTGAAAATTGTGCTGTCCCGTTTGTTTTAGCATGATAACCTTAGTTTCGGATATCTTGAAATATTGCAATTTTCATTTCTGTTTTCGTTTAATTTAGTGGGTCTCACCTGAAATTCATTTTGAAGCATTTTTGTAATTGTTTAAAAACGCTGAGTCTAAAGGCTCTGGGCTAGGGATATGCACATGGCTGACTCAGAGATTTCCCGATGAGAGCACCCTCAATTTTCAAGCAAATCGTGTTTTTTTTCATTATACGTAATGCTTGTGCATATACTAATTACTGTGTGAAATAGCTCAGCTCAAATTGAAGTCCTTCATATAGAAAATCACATCTTTGTTATAAAGTTCCGGATCCGGAATTTTTGTTATACACAGTACTGTTATACTATACAAAAATGTTTACGGCAACAAAACGGAAAATCCGATTCGTCTTAAATTTCAGAATTTAGCATTTTAGGTGACTATATTTAGTTTAGTTTTAGCTGACTATTTTTAATTAATACACCAAAAATATATATCTAAAAGTCTTTGAGTCAGCCTTTAAGGCCCGTTCATACTTAAAGCAATATTAGCACATTTTTTGAAGAGCGCCCCCAATTTTTCAAACAATTTGAGATTTTTACACGGTTGCATTGGTAACTGGCTAGTAAACCATACCTGTGAATGGTTAAGCTCGAAAATGTCTGTGTCTCACAAACGAAGGCATTTTGTAATTAGAATAATTATTATCGGGATCCCGATAATAATTCAACGGCTGCTGGAAACGGCCTTCCAATGTGAAGTAGCCGGGAAATAGCGCCATGTACGCGTCGACGCTCATCCATTAGTTGTTTTATTGGTTCAGGCAAATCAAGTTAGAGGTTTTTTTCTCGAGGTGGCACTATTTCATCATGGACGGACATAAACTTAGCATCGCGCGTTAAGTACAATCTAGGATCCCAATTCTAAATACAAAAATCGCTCATTTTATGATAAATACGCATTTTTGAGCATTCTCGTTCGCAGGTGTAGTTTTCTAGACAATTACCAACATAGCTGTGCAAAAATATCAAATTTTGAAAATTGGGGGCGCTCTTCAAAAAATGTGCTAATATTGCTTTAACCTCGTCTACGTTGGTGTGAGTTACGTTATCAACATATCGATCACTTCCATGCCGCAACACCGCAACACCGCAACACCGCAATATACCGCAAATCAACATCAATTCGGTATGGCAATGCGGTATTCTGGGTACAGACTGCAATTCTGGTACCGCGAGTCACCTCAATGCTGATGCGGTAAAGTAAAACAGATCAACAGTACTGATGATAGACTGTTATAATTCACGAAGGTCGATATTAATTTAGGTGACGAAAAAAAAAACACCCACCCCTCTCTTTCAAGTAGTGTGAGGCGATTTCTTTATTTTTTGTTTTGCAAATGACTCTAAAAACTCACCAAAATCTGTTAAAAGTGCTTGTTCCGATCGTCTTTTGGACTCCTTATTTACCCGGAGGTAGTATCAATTTCGATATCATATGAAAGACAGTATTTTCTCATTGTCGTCCTGAAATTTCAACTTCCAAATCCATTACTTTCCCAAGTGCAAGATAAAGATGAAAAATTGCCGTTTTAATATAGTTAACCATCAATATTAGCACAGGAGTGAATAGGGCCTCGTATCGCTTCTACTCTCAAAACCGCAAGCTTGTTTCCCACGATACTTGGTGGTAAGTGTATGGAAGTTACGTTTAGGGCCATATGTAAGGAAGCTGGTTCCCGTGGAAAAAGAAGGAAGAGGAATAGGAGGAGAAGGAGCAGGTAAAACAGGATAAAATATGAGGGACGGAAGATGAGAAAGGAAGATGAGATAATGAAGAAGAAAAAAAAGGAGGAAGAGGGGGAAGGAAGATAGGATAATGAACAAGAAGGAAAAAGGAGCACGAGAGAAGAGAAAGAAGAAGTAGAAGAGAAAATGACGATTTCGACGTTGCATAACTTTCACACTGCGGATCACATAGCTGGATCTCCGATGTGCCATCGGAGATTAACTGTTAAGTAGTACGACTTTTACATTCAAGCATAATTGTGAATAAACCTGTTTGCATTGCGACAATTCTCTGGATAAAATAGATAATCTTCGTCTTAATTCGTTTGTAATTGTTCAAATGTCAAAAATTTCACGCTTTTTTCCCCTGGCCATAAATGTTAAATGTGCCTGCATTGATATATCAAAATTCATTAAGATCATATTACCAGGTTTGTCTGCGTGAAGTTGTTTGTAACACTTTTTAATGTCAAGGTTTCAACTGAAAGAGATAAAAAGACAAGGTATGAGAAACATATTCAATATTGAATACTTCGGAATACATATCGCTAAGTCGACTTTCTAAGTGATACCTATATACTAATAAAGCTTGAATTAGATGGTTTGAAAATTTGTTTAAAAGGATTATTGCTCGCCTGAAGTAATATTGACAAAAGCCCACGATATTAAGCACTGCGCGGGTTGTGTAACAATAAAATAAAGATTGTATTCGTTTCTTTAACTTTTCATACTATTTTAATAATAACGGTCATTAGAAGGTAGCACTTAGACAATGTAATTTTCACAGAAACTACACTTTGAAGATATCTCAATGGACAATAATGGAATGTAAATAAAACAATAAAGCTTACTAATTGTGCTTTTTTTGCACCTGTATCGGTTTTCAGTTTCACAATGAAATTTTACATGTGTCTCAAATGTTGTTCTTAATCGCAACTGACAAGCACATGGGCTGTTTTTTTTACATAACACCGTGTTTTGTTCTTAATGTATATTCGGTAACTTTGAAGAAACTTGTTTTCATCACCAAATTCACGAAATGTGTCTCTAATACCAGTCTCCGTATTTGCCAAAATGAAGCGTTAATAATGTTTTACTTAAAAGTCAGCTATTTTACATAAATTCAGACAGAAAATCTCTCTAGAAATTTTTATTTATTTATTTATTGTTTTTATAACATTTGGCATTCGCCAGGCAGAACCCAATATTGTTATGTGCATTAAATTCAAGGGACGCCTCTAGAACAGCGGGGAAAGATTTATGGGAAGAAGTCCGATTATAGATGCAGGAGGAAACCGAAGTGCTGGAAGAAAACCTGCGAGGACGAGTATGGATCGGTAACCAAATTCACATACGACACTGGCTCGACCGGGAATCGAACCCGAGCCGCATTGGTGAAAGGTGAGCGACCGTTACACCGTTACACCAAATCGCCCTCCCAAATCATGTCTGCATCTGCGTATGGTTGCTGCAGGGGACTATAATGGCTCAGAAATCAAAACTGTTTTTCCAAAAAATTGAAAGAGTTCGTATTTTCCCTTAACGGAATTTATTTGTTACGTAAAGCATTCATAGTTTATGCTTATTAATGTGATTACAAACAACTTCACCAACCCAAACAACTACACATAATAGGACTCATTAACCTGTATATTCTTATACCACCCGCAATCGTGTACATCTATCCAACCTCACGTGTAAAGTTCCGTATATCAGCAGAATACGGAACGAAAATAAAGCATCTGGCAGCAGATGTATAGATCTTTGGTTGGGGAAAGTTGGTTGTAATCATACTAAATAGCATAAATTATTTATGCTTTACAGAACAAATTCCGTATTTTTAAGGGGTAAATATGGAATATTTCAATTTACAGAGTCCAAAATTTTGTTTAATGATCAAATCGACATATAATTACAACTATACTTATTCACGCCACGTATAGCCAAAGAAAACCCATTGGGTATCACCGAAAAAATGGACTAGGCAAACGATGCCATAAGAGCCGGGGATAATGAACGATACAATATTACAAGAATTTAGGCCAGCCAGGTTTTCACTTCGAAAACCATGTCCCCACCCACAGCGTACAAGAATCGCGTACCTATATATAGTGCAAACAACAAATAACAATCAAAGAAGTTTTTATAAATTCAAAAATATTTATGGTCAAACATGAAGGCTACGATTTCATATCTAAATAGAGGCGAATCTCCACTGAAATAGGTCGCAAAGTAACCTTACGTTTTAGCCAATAGGCAATATTGCTGTTATGTACGCATGATTGTAAAAATAAGATAGCGCGCTTTATGTATATAACCTAATTAAAAATACGATTATCACAAAATGCCGTATCAAGTTGCATAGTACACATATATTTTTCTCAATAATTATTTGGTGAATCAGTGTCAAAATTCTATTTCGTCTTCATTGGCGATCGGGGATATAGTGGTATCATTTTGAAAATTGTGCTGTCCC
Organism: Ophioderma brevispina; assembly: GCA_023653785.1. Lineage (NCBI taxonomy): Eukaryota > Metazoa > Echinodermata > Ophiuroidea > Amphilepidida > Ophiodermatidae > Ophioderma > Ophioderma brevispina. The sequence continues at coordinate 54,771 of JAMKCH010004996.1, forward strand.
GTTTGTTTTAGCATGATAACCTTAGTTTCGGATATCTTGAAATATTGCAATTTTCATTTCTGTTTTCGTTTAATTTAGTGGGTCTCACCTGAAATTCATTTTGAAGCATTTTTGTAATTGTTTAAAAACGCTGAGTCTAAAGGCTCTGGGCTAGGGATATGCACATGGCTGACTCAGAGATTTCCCGATGAGAGCACCCTCAATTTTCAAGCAAATCGTGTTTTTTTTCATTATACGTAATGCTTGTGCATATACTAATTACTGTGTGAAATAGCTCAGCTCAAATTGAAGTCCTTCATATAGAAAATCACATCTTTGTTATAAAGTTCCGGATCCGGAATTTTTGTTATACACAGTACTGTTATACTATACAAAAATGTTTACGGCAACAAAACGGAAAATCCGATTCGTCTTAAATTTCAGAATTTAGCATTTTAGGTGACTATATTTAGTTTAGTTTTAGCTGACTATTTTTAATTAATACACCAAAAATATATATCTAAAAGTCTTTGAGTCAGCCTTTAAGGCCCGTTCATACTTAAAGCAATATTAGCACATTTTTTGAAGAGCGCCCCCAATTTTTCAAACAATTTGAGATTTTTACACGGTTGCATTGGTAACTGGCTAGTAAACCATACCTGTGAATGGTTAAGCTCGAAAATGTCTGTGTCTCACAAACGAAGGCATTTTGTAATTAGAATAATTATTATCGGGATCCCGATAATAATTCAACGGCTGCTGGAAACGGCCTTCCAATGTGAAGTAGCCGGGAAATAGCGCCATGTACGCGTCGACGCTCATCCATTAGTTGTTTTATTGGTTCAGGCAAATCAAGTTAGAGGTTTTTTTCTCGAGGTGGCACTATTTCATCATGGACGGACATAAACTTAGCATCGCGCGTTAAGTACAATCTAGGATCCCAATTCTAAATACAAAAATCGCTCATTTTATGATAAATACGCATTTTTGAGCATTCTCGTTCGCAGGTGTAGTTTTCTAGACAATTACCAACATAGCTGTGCAAAAATATCAAATTTTGAAAATTGGGGGCGCTCTTCAAAAAATGTGCTAATATTGCTTTAACCTCGTCTACGTTGGTGTGAGTTACGTTATCAACATATCGATCACTTCCATGCCGCAACACCGCAACACCGCAACACCGCAATATACCGCAAATCAACATCAATTCGGTATGGCAATGCGGTATTCTGGGTACAGACTGCAATTCTGGTACCGCGAGTCACCTCAATGCTGATGCGGTAAAGTAAAACAGATCAACAGTACTGATGATAGACTGTTATAATTCACGAAGGTCGATATTAATTTAGGTGACGAAAAAAAAAACACCCACCCCTCTCTTTCAAGTAGTGTGAGGCGATTTCTTTATTTTTTGTTTTGCAAATGACTCTAAAAACTCACCAAAATCTGTTAAAAGTGCTTGTTCCGATCGTCTTTTGGACTCCTTATTTACCCGGAGGTAGTATCAATTTCGATATCATATGAAAGACAGTATTTTCTCATTGTCGTCCTGAAATTTCAACTTCCAAATCCATTACTTTCCCAAGTGCAAGATAAAGATGAAAAATTGCCGTTTTAATATAGTTAACCATCAATATTAGCACAGGAGTGAATAGGGCCTCGTATCGCTTCTACTCTCAAAACCGCAAGCTTGTTTCCCACGATACTTGGTGGTAAGTGTATGGAAGTTACGTTTAGGGCCATATGTAAGGAAGCTGGTTCCCGTGGAAAAAGAAGGAAGAGGAATAGGAGGAGAAGGAGCAGGTAAAACAGGATAAAATATGAGGGACGGAAGATGAGAAAGGAAGATGAGATAATGAAGAAGAAAAAAAAGGAGGAAGAGGGGGAAGGAAGATAGGATAATGAACAAGAAGGAAAAAGGAGCACGAGAGAAGAGAAAGAAGAAGTAGAAGAGAAAATGACGATTTCGACGTTGCATAACTTTCACACTGCGGATCACATAGCTGGATCTCCGATGTGCCATCGGAGATTAACTGTTAAGTAGTACGACTTTTACATTCAAGCATAATTGTGAATAAACCTGTTTGCATTGCGACAATTCTCTGGATAAAATAGATAATCTTCGTCTTAATTCGTTTGTAATTGTTCAAATGTCAAAAATTTCACGCTTTTTTCCCCTGGCCATAAATGTTAAATGTGCCTGCATTGATATATCAAAATTCATTAAGATCATATTACCAGGTTTGTCTGCGTGAAGTTGTTTGTAACACTTTTTAATGTCAAGGTTTCAACTGAAAGAGATAAAAAGACAAGGTATGAGAAACATATTCAATATTGAATACTTCGGAATACATATCGCTAAGTCGACTTTCTAAGTGATACCTATATACTAATAAAGCTTGAATTAGATGGTTTGAAAATTTGTTTAAAAGGATTATTGCTCGCCTGAAGTAATATTGACAAAAGCCCACGATATTAAGCACTGCGCGGGTTGTGTAACAATAAAATAAAGATTGTATTCGTTTCTTTAACTTTTCATACTATTTTAATAATAACGGTCATTAGAAGGTAGCACTTAGACAATGTAATTTTCACAGAAACTACACTTTGAAGATATCTCAATGGACAATAATGGAATGTAAATAAAACAATAAAGCTTACTAATTGTGCTTTTTTTGCACCTGTATCGGTTTTCAGTTTCACAATGAAATTTTACATGTGTCTCAAATGTTGTTCTTAATCGCAACTGACAAGCACATGGGCTGTTTTTTTTACATAACACCGTGTTTTGTTCTTAAATGTATATTCGGTAACTTTGAAGAAACTTGTTTTCATCACCAAATTCACGAAATGTGTCTCTAATACCAGTCTCCGTATTTGCCAAAATGAAGCGTTAATAATGTTTTACTTAAAAGTCAGCTATTTTACATAAATTCAGACAGAAAATCTCTCTAGAAATTTTTATTTATTTATTTATTGTTTTTATAACATTTGGCATTCGCCAGGCAGAACCCAATATTGTTATGTGCATTAAATTCAAGGGACGCCTCTAGAACAGCGGGGAAAGATTTATGGGAAGAAGTCCGATTATAGATGCAGGAGGAAACCGAAGTGCTGGAAGAAAACCTGCGAGGACGAGTATGGATCGGTAACCAAATTCACATACGACACTGGCTCGACCGGGAATCGAACCCGAGCCGCATTGGTGAAAGGTGAGCGACCGTTACACCGTTACACCAAATCGCCCTCCCAAATCATGTCTGCATCTGCGTATGGTTGCTGCAGGGGACTATAATGGCTCAGAAATCAAAACTGTTTTTCCAAAAAATTGAAATTATTCATTTTCATCACCATATTCGGAATCAACATGAAAATACATTTGAAAGAGTCCAAACAATCCCAGTCTTAAGGTCCGTTCATACTTTACAGCATCTGCGTTGCGGTGAGTTGCGTTGCCGATATATCGATCACTTTTATGCCGCAACACCGCAATGAACCTCAAATCCAGTTGAAATGATTTTAACTTCATTGCGGTACCGCAAAGCGGTATTCTGGGTAGAGACTGCAATCCTGGTACCGCATCACACTCAGCGCAACGCAGATGCGGTAAAGTATAAACGGATTAAAAAAAACAGCCCGTCAGCAGTAAGCCTTTATCTTTACTACTCTCATAAATTTTGTTCTAGGTGGCCGGCGTGACAAGTGGAAATTATTTGCAGACTCTGGCCTCATGTCCTGTGCCTACTGAAATTTTACACTTGTAAACAGTGCCATCACACGTCAATAGCATGCCGACTGCGCTGGTGAAAAATAATTAGGTCAGCGTTTTGGGGGATGACTTTATGAACGACTTGTGGGCATTTGGAAGCCATCTCAAAACTGCTGACTTACGTGTTATAACCTATGCAGAATCTACTTCCGGTCAAACCTCTCACGATGCGTGTTTTGAGCTGGGATACAGATGCACAAAATCAAAGGGGATCACCCGATTGAAGCTTGTGAAGTTATTATCTTGATTGAATGACCAAAGCCAAATCCCCACATCGGCTAAATTGTGCGCTGATATTTCGATCCCATTTGAAGTTAAAGGTGCAACGAGAGATTTTGAGGCACCCAGATATTGTGTCATAATAGTAATTTAATATAGATTAGACACTCAATACATTTCTTACATTGTGTTTGGCTACAGAAATGTCGTAAAAGAGAGAAAACAGGTGATTTTGATTTGCTTATATTTCAGTGTAAAACATAGGCTGAATTTCGTATTTGCTCCTATACGAAATTAGCAATTTCACAATTTTTGTACCAAAGAAACATTTCTCAGCTTAATCCTTTCAGATGGGGATATTTTTGATTCAAAGCTTTACACCAGGTCAACAATCAGTACTTTCGATTTTTTAAGGGACACCTGATATGTGAAATCTCTCGTTGCACCTTTAAGAGCTAAAAATTTGATTTTTTTAAGCCCATAGAACACCTTGTATGGACGACCATAATAATAAGAACATTTTCGCTCATAACATCCAAACAAAACATCTTTTAGCCCTAAGATTTTACAGGGGAATGAGAAAAATAATAGGTTTCTTCAGACACCAAACCTTTGACCACTTCTTGTAAAATCTGGGGTTTCTGGTAACGAAGCTGCGAGATGTTTTTGGTGATATATGCTGCCATGTTAGGGAGAAAACATCCTATGAAAAAACAGACCATGATCGGGTCACCTAACTTTAATCAATACCTCTTATACAAGTTTAATCCAGAGTCGAGTACCTAAATAAATCTCAACCAGTGGTCTATATTAGCTTATATTTGAACCAGCGACCGGACAATTAGCCCGGGTGTACTTAACCCAAAACCGGGTACAGGTGTACGTGTGCCTCCAACGGGGAAAAAAATAACCACTTCCCGTAAAATCTGGGGTCGTGTAGACGAAGCTGCGAGATGTTTTTGGTGATATATGCTGCCATGTTAGGGAGAAAACATCCTATGAAAAAATCAGACCATGATCGGGTCACCTAACTTTAATCAATACCGGGAATCAATAGCTCTTATCCAAGTGTAATCCAGAGTCGAGTACCTAAATAAATCTCAACCAGTGGTCTATACAGGGATTTGAACCAGCGACCGGACAATTAGCCCGGGTGTACTTAACCCAAAACCGGGTACAGGTGTACGTGTGCCTCCAACTGGAAAAAATAACCACTTCCCGTAAAATCTGGGGTCGTGTAGACGAAGCTGCGAGATGTTTTTGGTGATATATGCTGCCAGGTGAGGGAGAAAACATCCTATGAAAAAATCAGACCATGATCGGGTCACCTATAGATAATGTGACCTATGACGTCACTTGTTGACATTCAGGACGCCCTCTGTTGTTTTCTGGCAGGCAAAATATTACAGTAGTTTCTGTGACAGACCACATAAAATCTGGTTATAAATTACTTGCAGAATCTTTCCTGATCTAAATTGGTCACAAAATGCAGCTGGTAGCATTAGCTTATTATGCTTGATAAGAAAGTTAGTATTATTTAATTCGAAACAAAAGTTACAGCAAAAAACAGAATTTCCTCATGCAAAGTATAGGTGCTTTTGCCTGCCAGTTTCTCTCTTACACCAACAGGGGGCGCCATAAACATAAACAAATGTCACATCATCTATACTCTGGCTCATAATTTCTTGGACAATTTAGAACGTACGCCCGCTTCCCCGCCAAAACGGCGCACCCTCGTGTTGCACGTAGACGCAGTACGCGCAACGGGCAACGCGCGTGTTTGTTATGTCCAAGAAATTATACCCCAGAGTATACCTTTAATCAATAGCTTAAAAGTTTTAATCCAGAATCGAGAACCTAAATAAATGTCATCCATTGGTCTATACTGGGATTTGAACCAACGACCCTATCCGGACAATTAGCCTGGGGGAGGTACTTCAACCAAAATTGTGTACAGGTGTGCCTTTACTCGAGTCAAAAAATAAGGATATTTTTAAGAAATATGACCCATTCATATCATGATGTCCAAAAATATGACCCATTCATAGTATTATGTCAAAAAATATGGGTCATTCATAAAGTAATATGGAACGATTAATATAGCCAGCCAAAATGACCCATCTAGTACAGGTCACGTTTTAAGACATATTGTAGACCCATTTTAGACACATTTTAGTAGAGTACTAGATAAAATAAATGACCCATTTATAGTAGCATTGATAAAACCTAGACCCAACCGTATAGTAGTGTGGGGCAAAAAAGACCCATTGTTATAGTAAGGGATGAAAATGCGACCCATATCGGCGGCACATGCAACTTCCCATTTCCAATGAGTACCCCCCGGACAATTAGACGGCACTCTCCTCAGATACGGCGGTCCGGAAAGTGTGTAGTCTGTGTCACAGACTGCGAATGATATTATCTAAATTAGTACTGCGCGAGAGATTAACGCTATCAGTCCGTCATAGCGAATGTATGCAAATAAAACTAAATCTCAAATATCTCCGGAAAACAAAGGGGTTCTATGGAGATTTTTGCATCTGAGGGTCCGTTACTATGTTTTGTTTTGAATATGTATCGTAATTGGGTCTGAACCTATAGAACCTAGCGAGAAAATTGAACGTTTTTTTCGGGTACTTCGGTGCTCGCCAAGACGGAAAAGTGAACACGCAATCGCTACGGGCCGCATCCCTTTTCCCACAATGCCTTTCGGTATTATTCCAGTCTTGAGAATTTTCAAGCGCTGGTTTCAATTTACGCCAACTTTTTTTTTCAATTTTAGAAACAGGATATACGTACTTACGGATCGCCGTACTCCTCAGAGATCAAGGGATGAACGTCATACTTGCAAGAAAAGGAACGACTTTTACTCTCTCTCTGTTACCAGAGTAATTTTGTAACTAATCTAATTTTGATTAACAGTTTTCTTGTACTTAATTTTAATACCAAACACATCCGGTGAAATCAATAGCTATAACAAACCTTATTTTTGATTTGTTTCGTCCACCACAGGAAATTACGTCTGGACACAAATAACCTATGCCCGTAGTAGTCTTTTGATAGTAAGTATTCCCAATGTAACTCGATCTATCTTAATGGTTGCTTCTCTTGGATTATTGCTGTACATGTAATTGAATAATTTTATACTAAAAAGGTTGATTTCAAACTCGCTTCACTATGATATTTAAATAGCACGACTTCAGGAAGGGGGAGATTGCCACTTCTGTAATTTTCCTAGTTTATTTGGTACTCGTATAGCTTTGGGTCAGTCAGTCGGGAGATAACGCCAACAGGCGTTATTTTCTTGTACACTAGGTTATTTCACGAAAACAAAATTGTTAATTCTTCTATGGGACACCCCCTATTTGTTCATTTGTAAATAAAATCATACATGCAAAATATGAACAAATTTTTAAAAATTAAAATATTCTGTTTTTTAATGCTCCAGGAGCATATTTGCATATGCTCCTGGACCTTGTGTATTCAAATATAACCCTGCAGATATTTGACTTAGCATATTTTCCAGGATTATTTATGCCTCCAGGACCATATGGTTCATTGGAGCAGCTGGTCCTGGAGCAGCTGGTCCTGGAGCATAATTCGAGGTCAAAAATCTTGAAAGCCTACCGGACAATGAACATTTGTACACAAAGTCAATGGGATTTATGTGCCATTTTCTTTACAACATAAAAAGTCATGTTAATTTCCATTGTGCCAAATATTAGTGATCATACTGTGATTAAAGTCCTTTAATTAAATGCGAAAGAAAATTGAGAAAAGATGAATGTGCTTTCCAGAGAATTGCATGTTTGTGAAATAGTTACATTTGGGGCAAAGCAATTACTGGACCAGCAAAAATGTATAGCACTTGAATATGACCACCCTGATACAAATGTCTCAATAGATATTGATAGTTACCATTACATAAGATTTCAAAAGCTGGCATCCTTCATGGTGCAAAAAACTGCTGTCCCAGTAGGCTGAACAATACAAATATTCGCATCCATAGTTACAGAGTGTGCCATAAGAGTGCAACATTCGGAAAAAAAATATTAAAAATATTTCCCGTGTCAATCTTCGCTATAACTATGAAGGCCTAATTATTCTTCTATAAATTGCCATTTACCCGATTCCATTTGGGTCCCTAGATCCAGAGATACACTCAATTAAATGGAATGGGGTGGGTGGGGGTGTAAATTTGGTTGACCACTTTCGCATGGATATGTTTAATCTTGTTAAGTAGAGAAAGACATTTTGAATTTGGGCATAACTTTCAAAGATTAACATTTGGATGTTTTAATTCAGGTATATGATAAATTAAGGATATTTTTTTAGTGTCTCAAATGCTTGCTTAAGAAAGTAGGTGGGTACAAATCAAGCCCCATTGAATGCAATGGACGTTAACCTTCTGTGCCCCCTACATCGAACTAAGCATTTAAAGACAGTCAAAACTATTCCCTTATTGTTAATCCTATGAACTCCACCACTAATTTGCACCATTTTTTTTTATCCAAATCGGAGCAATTTTAAAATTTGACCCCTGTACAACTGAAATTGACCCTTATTATTGATTGTTGCTGTTTTTTAGCCTATGACTCTGAAACTTAGGCTTACATATTACAAACTATACCTTTTCTTAATCCTTATGGTTAGACATAACATGGTGTGCTTTTCAACATTATTGGATCAATTTACAAATTTGACCCCTGTACCAACTTTGTTTGGCCCACTCTCCTTAAGGCCACTTGCGTCACTTAAGAATCAACGTTTAGGGTTTCTGTCATCATGTCAACATATTTAAGTCACTCAAACCTTTTTGTACTAGATGTGTGAACAAATTTGTTCTAGCTCCAGGGCTATTAGGTCAGGAGGAGTAAAAAAGTCAATGGGGTCACACGCGTGTGGTGCTTCATTTCCATGATATTTGGGAAAACTGCTAAAGGTCATTGTTTATTCAAGAAAGGTCACCCGTTGCAATACCCAGAATTTGTTTTGTAAAAATATTTTTTTACTGTTTAATGATACTGAATCCAAAATATGAAATAGTGTTGCACCTTTCGGCATCTCTTGTTGTTATAATGGAAAGGCTACAAAAGTCCCTGTAGGACTCTATGGTGACCCTATGACCGCTATGAAAGGGAACCAACCCTATGCAAATTAAAAAGCAAAATAAAAAGCATATTTTTTTAATCAGTATCATTAAATATGTTTTTAATATTTTCCTACAATAAATTTGGTATCAATTGTTGACCTTTCTTGAATAACAAATGACCTTAGGCCTATTTTCCCAATATCTGGAAAGGACACCCCACGACATGTACCATTGAACTTTATTAACTCTTGGTAACCTCAGAATAATTTGAGCTATAGCTCATTAGATTTAAGAGCAGTTCAATATTTGACCCCCATAGTAACTTTCCCCGTCCTGGGGCTACACGCACAACGGGTCTCCGGCAGACTTCATATTTTCAAAAGTTCTATTTTTCTCCGAATTTTCCCGTATTCAGCTATTGGTATCTCGTTCGTCAACCAAAACCTTCTGGGCTGACGGCTCTATATGCATAACCGGCGGATTTACTTATTAATATCGCCTTAATTTGCTGGGGTTCAATCATGTTAATGAACGTGGTGTACATTAGTCTTTGTCAAAGACGCCTCGCATTTTTAACCACCAACCGCGAACGCGCCGAAGGCGTGAGGCCGCGCGGAGCGAGGCGTCTTTGCGCAAATTGGTAATTCCCTGTGCAAGCATAATGTGCATCAAAGTATGTCGTCATCGTAAGCACCGCCCAATTTCATCGATGACAACGGTTTCAGATACTTGCCAATAGCGATGACGTCGCCGTCCAAATTACCATATCGATTTTTGCACGGCCTAATAGCATACGATTCAAATCAAATAGTTCACTCGACGAAGTTCTTGTACATCTGCGAGTGCGAGTGAAGTCCGTACGGTTAGTTAGGTAGACCTTCATTTACCGTAAGTTGAGTATTGAAAATCTTTTTTGCTGAAAATGATAGATTAGGGCGTGTAAATAGAATCTGCCGGGTGCCACCTGGGCATCCTTGAGCGTTTTGAGAAATCCCCAAAAAGATGGCCGTCCGCCATAATGAGAGTTATCTATTCAACCCTATATTAATCAAACTATGGAGTTACTAGATCTACTATAGGGTCCAATGAACTAGTTATGGCACTGTAACTTAAGTCATACTTCAAATTCAAAATTGAAGCCAAATCCACAATTTTAAAATATCCCATATAACATCAAATACCTGCGAGAACAAATAGACGAGAAGTACTTAGGTTATGTGGCTATAACACAATTAATGTATTTCTTATACTTTAAAATTGTAACATGCCGTCAATCCCATATGGCACCAAAACGGGAACATCTTCAAAAAATACTTGGTCACAAATATATAAGTATTACGCCTTCAAATCGAAATCATGTGTCAATGACATTAGAAATGTATCTTTGACCTAACCAATGTACAACATACATTTTCAATTTGTTTTTAAATGCGCCAACATCGAAATAAAACTAATATGGTGCAAGTTTGCAAAATACCATAGGAATAATATTTTTTCACATATATACCACTCAATTTATAATTTGACCCATTTTTATTTATCGCGGATTAACTGGTTTCACTTGGTTATGATCATAGGTACATTTTCTATTGTTTCATTGACACAATTATTTATACTTGAAGGTAATATTAACATTTTGTGTCAAGTATGTTTTTTGAAGATATTCACGTTTGTGGCTGCCATATTGATTTGACGTCATGTTACCACTTTAAAAGTATCATAAAGACATTTATTGGTTTCTAACAACATAATCCAAGTACTTCATGTTTCTTTTTTATCGCAGGTATTTGCGTTATATGCATATTTTAAAATTATTAGATTTGGCTTTCCATTTTGAATTTTGGAGTATGACTCATGTTACAAGTGCCCATGCCGTTGTTCATTGGGTCTAATAGTATAATCTAGTTACTCATAGTTTGTAATATGGGTTTGGATAGATAATTATCATTTATGGGACGCCATCTTGGATGGCCTCAAATGCCTCCAAGGATGCCCAGGTGGCACCGGCACTCCGACTTTAAGTGTGGTAACGAAACGATCATAATTATGCAAATGAGCCGTGACCGGCGTCGCTGGGGGTCTTACGGCAATGGCTCGCGAGTTCTCCAGGAAATCCGAAGATTTCCGATGACGCGATACTATAAATGGAGATGTGAGCTTGACTTGACAGGAGGCTTCCCAAGCACATTCGCATTGTACTTTCCGAATACGGACATTTGTTGGCTGTCAGAATGCTGAATCCCCGTGAAATTGACCATTTCTTCGCCAAGTTAGGACAATTTTGCTGTGGCTATACTTTGAATGATTTTTGTTTAAGTGACTGATTGCCTAAAATGTAAGGACTTTCTGTTTTTGAAATTATGACTCAAAGTTTACGGTGGGTTCTGACATGTTTTTGTTTAAAAAAATACACATAGAAACTATGTGTGAGCAATGTTTTTCGGTCGGACATTTGATTTTGCTGCGGACATTAGCTCGAACATTGTGTTCCAATCAGAAAATAATCGTGAATTTTCGGAAAATCCAGTAGTACGGTGCTTGTTTTTAGATCGTGCGTGAACAATGCATACGTATCCTGTCATCGTGTGCAATTTTCAGGGGCAAGCCCCAGCCCAAATCGTGTGGGTCTAGGCATGGGGCTTGTTTTGTGAACATAAGCTCACCATGTTTACTTCAAATTAGTGGTTCATGATTAGGATTTTTTATATGAATTGGAGGTTCATGCATATGATTGGGGGGTGCATGATAAACGGCTTGCCCAAGAGAGAGATTTGTTATGAATTGGGGGGGGGGGAGTAGTCAAGCCTCCGCACGATTTGGTGGATATAAACAGGCTAGGCCCCCTGCCGGTGTAGAAGTTATTATAGTCCGCCATAATCATAGTCCGGCTAACAACCCCCCCCCCCCCCCCCCCATGGTAAAGAATAGAGCACTAAATTTAATTGACTCTTCACGCAACATTAACGCTTTATTCCGTTAACGTCTATTGGAGCCCGGACTGTGGTTCCACGCTGGGATATATCTGATTCAGACCGGCTTACCACGTTATTGTTACTTGAAGGTTACTGAAAACCAATTATACTGCCTGAAATACCCGCATTAATCAACCTCACATTTGTGTGTGTCAATAGCTAGTCAAAATGTAGTGTTGTACAAGCCACCCTGTGGTAGATAAATAACCCTTCTACAGTCACGTAACCTGGCATGTATGCCATTATGCAAGTTAGGGTTAAACACGAGTGGATAATGGCAAAGAGGGTTTTTAGCACGCGGGCATAAAATAAATAACATTCTATTCAAAATTCCGTAATGAATCAAGGGTGTATAAAATGATCATTATTCAACTTCCGATTCCATGATTTCGGAACTCTTGCATTCGTCACATTTACTGTAAACAATGAAACATATAAAATGGGACCCATCTTAACCAGTTCGGCTTTACATATGAGGTAAACAACTGTGTCAGTAACGTATGTTAGCCCGAAACAACAATATTGATATAAAATGAAAATGAGTGGTGGAACTGTGTTTTAATCCAAATTTGTTTTGTGTTTCCTTTACAGGTTGCAACAGGGATTCACACTCAACAACTACTTGCCGGCGCGGAACATTGTGTTTTGCCAAGGGAATTTCCAGGTGTACCAGTGACAGTAAATAATTTGTTAATTTTTTTTGGTGGGGGGGGAATGAGTCAATTGGAACAAAAATCAATTAAATTGCAATTGTCTACCTGCAGCAACCGTTGCAGGAAAGCAAAAATAAGGACATGAAAATAAACTATAAAGTTTACATTCTGCAGGAATAGTAATCATTCCATTTTTGCCTATAGGAGAAGTCATGCGTGCTGAGCATTTCTTCTTGCGAGTAGTATTTACTCGATAACGCTGGCTCATAATTTTTGGACATAACAAACGGCGTCAAATGCGAGTGTTGATCATTGCATGTTACAGTGTTAGTGAAACGCAGACAGTTGCGCCGTTTAGCGGAGAAGCAAGCGTACGTTTCTGAAGTGTCAAAAAAATTATGAGCAGAGTATAGTGACGTTGTTAGTAATGTATGCCATGCTATTTTTTCCTGCAAAATGTTGGCATAATAATTATACCCTTCGCACCTACTTTTTATAATGTGTTTTATTGCTTATAATGCAATAAGACACATAGCAATACAAGGGTATAAGGAAATTATGCCAAAATTTCATAGTAAATGTGACCAGTTCATATAGAAAAAGGTGCGGGGTACTTTTGTGCAAAACGCATTGTTGCACCGAGGCATAGCTGCACACAACTTAGACCCCCCCAAAAAAGTGTTTACCTTTTCCAACTCACCCAATTTGGCGGGGTCAAGTGATTTTTTTGTGTCCATTCATGACATACCCACAATACAATTGTAATCGTGATAAGATACTGGAAAACTTTTCACCGTCCTCAGTTCACTAGGCAGATCAGTAGGACACACAAGGCTTGGACCAGGTTGCTAAGATGTCATCGACAGTTGGGAATACGAATGGGAGAGAATTGACTCATCATGCTATTCAAATTGAACCTCATAGTCCTGAGCGTGTCTTCCATTCACATCTGCACCGTTCGTTGACATCTTAGCAGCCTGTCCGAACCGTGAATTAGTCATACTGATCTGCCTATTACGAACAGGGTGAATAGTTTGTCAGATCATAACTTTTGAACGGTAGTGTTGTACGCTATGGTGGACTGAGAAAAAATGGCGACCCATTTGAGGGGTCGGACACAAGGACAAACAACTTTTCGGGCCTTATCACCAAACAACTGCAACTCAAATCAATACAAATTCTCTTTGAACAAGCGTATATCATTTTCAGTATATTTATTCACAATAATTCTTACACAATACACACATAAACAAGTTTACAAAAAGATAAATCATGTGTTCTTCAATTGAAAAAAACCCAAAATCAAAATATAAACTAAGTCTTTGGAATATGTGGTTCCTGGGTTTATTCTCTGGGAAGTCATTTGTATTGGTATTCATTCCCACTATGCATTGGACGTATTGCATAACCTCTGCGGTTATACAAACCACATTGCATTGTGGAAACAAATTTTCATTACAATGGACTAAAGGAGAACAACCGCTAGGAACCATGTATTATTATAAAATTGTATGATGCATTCAATGATGGTAGGGCTATGAATATTTGAGGAAAGGAAACAGGCTCAATGGACCCATGGGATTACACAAGTAGCTTCGCACAATGCATGGTTCCAATGACAAGTTGCTGTACAGGCAGTTCATGTGGAATCGTTAGAGGATGAAACATTCTTAAAAATGCAAGTTTGTGATTAGTTACTGTCAATTTAGCCAGATTTCATCTCTAACACGATTCACATCCGTAGCTGCTACAAAAACCTCCATTGGAAGCAATGCTTGTGGGAAGCTACTGGATTACACTCTTCTCTTGGATTTACACGCTTTATTCCGTTATCATACATCTTTTACTATGACGGAATAAAGCCGTGTGTGTAAATCCAATGGGTGCGCTGGGCCTGTTGTTTCGTCGACAATATAATAAGCCGCACTTGTCGAATTACTCAAAATAATTTGAGGAAAACGATCCTGGCCACATTCTCATGAAAATTGTGCTGCATAATAATAAACAGGCCATAGATCACAATGAATAATCTTTAAAAATCAGTGTTGAACCAATTTTTTGTATTGTCACTATTCAAAGTAGTGTGAATATTATTTTTATCTATTTACACTTGCGAAACTTGATTTAGTCGCTCGGTTGAAACCATTTACCCAAAATAAGATGTGCTTGTTAATATAATACCATATACTTCATAAGTTAGCAGCATGAGTATTGTCTTGTGGAAAACTGGCACTATTCAAAAAAATAAAAACTGGACTTTTAGTTTGAGTCCACCTGAGCAGAAATTGTAAAGCCTTCATTGCACAGGTTTTACCTGCTGAACAATATATTCCTATTGAATTTTGCTATACTGAAGCTTGTAAGGACATTTACTATTTTCCAATCCAAGCATATTCCGAAAGGAAATTTCAGGAGGAGGAAAAAGGAAAATTTTAAAAATGGCAGTATTGAATCCAGAAGTGGCTTGCATGCAGTTTGCAAAACAAAACGGGGGGCACAAAGAATCATGGCTTACAGGTTTCATTTTGTCATGCATTGAAAGTATTATGAGGAATTAAAACATGAAATCCAATGAGTGTACTGATGCCTAGTTCTAGTCCACTATTTATTTTAGGAATTTACTGAGATGGTGACAGTGTGAATATTTTTGAAAAATGTATGAATTTCCAGGTGATAAAGCTACCAATTACTAATTTCGGTGCCAATTGTAGTTAGTAAGGAAGAATGATAACAAATACGGTATTTTATGATTTTTATAACAGTTGCAAATTTAAAAGACGTTTGTAGACAACACACCTACATGCAAAGTATGAAGAGTCACTATGCTCTATGAATTTTTTGATTGTCACATAAAAATGAAAAGGGGCACCAAAACACCAAGAAGCTCAAAAAGGATTTTTTTTGCAAAAATTTGTCAGACTCTGGGGAGAGAATTTTTCCCATTTTCGCCCTTATTCAGTGACAAGTATTTTAGAAAAACTGAATTCCCCATCTTCCAAAAATTAAAATACCAGTTTAGTCAGTCTCAGAGAGCATAGATCCAGCAAGTAATCCCCCAAGCTTGTTGAAAACAAAAAGTCATTAAATTTACATTATCTTGTTATGGTTAAGGGTCTGTGTGTCAAGGAAAATAAACACTTTTGTTATGTAATAGTTCAGCATTAATTTATTGGTCGATGACTGCGCCTCCGTTCAGGCAATTAAAAGAGATCTTCACAGAATATGGTGACAAGTCTTCATTCTTCATGGCAACAGTGTAAACAGCAGGATGACTTCAGTGACCTGGAAGACACAAACAAAAAAATATTGTAAATCGTTAAGTTTACAAATAGGGTCTACATCTTTTATTTTTGTCGTCCTGCAAGAATTGCAGAAGCACAACTTGTGTGTGTGTACGGTGTGTACGGTGTGTAGTTTGGTCAAAATGTTAACCCTTAATATCTTGCAGGCCGGTATGAGTTCTTGTAAGAGGCTACGATGATGTAACTTGGTGGAAAAGGAGGGGGGGGGGGTAGATCCACAACTTGCATCGTGTTGTGATGGCTCCGCAAACTTGTGTCAACAACGCGTTGCTTAATACAAGTGTGGGTGAATTTTTTTAAAACACGTCACAGAAATTAATCATTTGGACAACTCTCCTTTTAATTTTCTTTATTGCCGCAATGTGTTTGCGAAGAAAGTTGCAATGCGTTATGAAATGTTTCGGCAACGTGAAAATTTTTGCAATGAGTAAATTTCACAAGCTTGCTACTTACTTACTGTTGGCGTGCAATACCTTTTATGACTTCATACGCTTGCGATAGAATGCCACAGCGGTTTCTTCTTTTCCATATTTATGATTGATAACATGATATGTCCCAACAAGAGTGTTCCATATGTCCCTACACCCATCAAATGTGGTGGTTTATCGTCCCGTTGCCCAACGGCAACCCTCTACCACCATTCTAATCCGGATTTTTATATCGTGTTGGAAAGGTCAGTTGTATGTTCGGCTTGAATGCAAACGGGGTAAGAAGAGAGGGGGGGGCGGGGAGAGAGGTAAGGTGGAACGTGCTCTTCGTCGGTTGGGTGAAAAGGCCGGGTGTAGTAGCGGTTATCCTGTCTTTCGATTGTGAAGTGGGGGTGGAGGGAGTCACGAAAGGGGGTGATGATTATGTGGGGATTGGGGTGGAGGAATGCGGTCAGGTGGTGTAGTAGAGGGAGCGGTGTAGGTACAAGTTATGTGTGATAAGGGTTGGGGGGGGAATTTGGAGTGTGCGAGATTGCTTGGTTAGATGTGGGTGTTTGTGGGGACCCAAACAGTCCTATATACCTGACTTCACCATGTTTGATTCACGCGGTCCTTGAAATGCTTTACCTTGCAATATGCATCACTAAATGCTACTTCCCATACATCGCTTTGTGTCATATTAATTCTTAGCATATCAGGGTACATACTCTTACTTGTCCATTTCATTTGTAACGTGAAGACCAAAACGGAGTAATATCCCTGAGTGAAATTTTAACATCTCGTGAGCCAACGAAATCCATGTGATGACAGCACTTGACCCCCTTTAAGAGTAAACAAGTTTGGCAGCTATTTTCGCGATAATTATTTTTTGCGATTTTAGATTGTTAAACGTTTTTTTTGTTTATTTGGTTTAATCTTCTTTGGCAACAAAATAATTATAACCTTATGAAAAAACACTTTCGCAATTTTGAAATTTTGATTTATAGCTCTCAGAAGAAAACCATAAAACGTTTTGAACATAAAAAGTGCACACATTTCCTTACAGTATGTGAGCTGTGTGTACAATGTGTTTTAAATTTCTTATCCGCTGAACAAAGTAGTCGTCCTTATCGTATGGTAGAGGTTATTAATCACTGGAAACAGTAATTGCCATGGATTCAAAAGGTAATTGAGTTTCCTAATAAAGCATTTTATAGTCCTTTTCATGTGAAACCACGAACCTGGAAGTTAAATCCTGTTACGCGTATAAAATTTTGACATTGGTGTTTCGCTCCAAAGAGGTCACTAATCTATCTGACCTCAGGTTCAGCTGCCGTTTAATTGTCAACAACTAATCTCTGTAGCACAAGATAATTGATCTTTTTCACCTTTTTCGATGTTCGTTTTTTAATTCAAGCTGGCATCTTGTTATAAAACTGGGCGCGTAAGTGTTGAATTGCTATCGAGTGGACATTTTGTAATGTAGTGGAGGAAAGGGAAATATTAAAACATTTGCAACAAGACTCGCAAACACGGTGAAGATTGATTCTGGAGAGAGTTCTGTGGAGTGGGTTCTAGCCAACGATCACAGATTCGTCTTGTGTTATATGGTCCCCCCGCCAGCGAATCTGCACCCTATCCTGTATTTTATTTCCCCCCCCCCTCACTGCCTCAGCTTGAGAATTGTTGGGGAGGGGGACCTAAGGAACTCTTGGCTGTTGTGCTTTTTATGGTGGGCATACCATGGACTCGCTTGTGATAGGCACGTTCAAAAATTACATATGTTTACTATTTTCAGTTGCAAGCATTTTCAATTGAAAGAGGACATTTACCTTAAAAAAATGAGGGGTCAATCTTGGTATGTGTGTGAACATGAGCGAAGTTACGGGAATCCATGACATCTATTGCCCGTGGTAAAATTGTGACATGTGGTGCATGTACCATTCCAATATTGTATGTGACCCCAACTGACCTCCTAGTCTTTACTCTATGTGAACAGTTACCCAGTTTCACACAAATGGCTTTCGGGAGCTTTAAGGAGCGTCAACTTCATAAAACCTGTTTTTACAATATGAAAGCTTATGAATCAGGCAATACTCCACTACCAACATAAGTCAACATCGCGCTATTTTTCATTATCAAAAATCGTTTTCTAACGTTTTCCTCCGATTGGACCACACAGTAAAAGCAGTTTCATCGTGTACGCCATTCACTTATGGGAATGAGTTGCTCCATCTTTTGTGATGTGTGCCTACCTACTTGTGATACACTGGCCAACACTCTTTCATCCTTGCAAGAGCCACCTGGAGCGTGGAGTTGGGTTGAAATTGCATTCGATGCGGTCCCGACCGACAAACCGATACAATACCAAAGACACAGTATCGGTCTCGGACTCCTGGAGTTGTGGCCAAGTACCCTATTATAGCCTCCCAGTTTTTGGTTTAAATGCAATAATTAAAACAAAAAAATCTCACCAGGAGTTGCTTGCTATTCACAGTATCAAACCTCCGGTAGCCTACCGGTTGTACAATCGTGACCATCCATGCCCGGCCATGGCATTCACATAGCGTGGCATAGTACTTGGAAATTCAGCTGAAATCATGAAAGGACCCGGTCACAACCTCTTTGGCATTATCTCTCCTATAACTCCAATACCCAAGTCTGGCGAAGAACCGATTAATTTTGTGATCATGCACGGCGCTCAAAAATAGTATTCCTTGTACTAAAGGTGACCGAAGACATGGAAATGCCCCTAGAGTTTGAATTCGCAGTTGGGTACACGGTTTCTAAACAGTCACAGTGCCATGCCTGATGGTAAACACAGCTGAAACATCGACCAACTTCGGAAAATCGTGATCTTCGGCCGAACTTCGGAAATTTACTACGTCACGGAATTCCCCTAACGGTGATCCTAATTGGAATAATTATACGACACTCAAGCGCAGTTGGACAGGAGTTGGATTTATAATTAGATTTGACTTAACGTTACTGCTATGGACAAAGTTGTTAGTGACGTCCGGCATGATTCTTATTCTACACCCGTATCTATCATTTTCAGCAGAAAAATGTGTCATACTCCATTTTACGGTCCGGCCATAACTTGGACCATGGCTAACCGTGACTATATGTGAGATGGCAGATGGGCTAGTTTTAGCCCAGCTCTGCAGAAATAAAAGTCACCAGGACAAGTTATCCCACAGTTCCCTGCACAAAACACTGAATATGAGAAAAAAGCTATTCATTTTATCAAAGATATCAAGACTGCAGTGCACCAGTCAAATTGCACTCACAGACTACAATGTTGATTTTGAACATTAAATTAAAACGATGATTCCTGACCCGCGTATCCTCATGCCACGCAAATGTGCCGTGTGGCGAACATCCCACAAACTCAAGCCAGAATAATTCCTAGTTTCCACAAATTCACGCCGAGAGTTAGGGGACATCGCACCTCCTAGTTCCGACCTGAACTTACCTCGGAACGTACTCACTAGTTTGATGACAAGGCACCTCCTAAATACTGCCCAATTTTCGGCTAACACTGGCTGTGCTGAACGATGCAATGAAACTACGTGTCCTAACAATACAACATCGTTCAATACAATGACTGTAATTCACATTTATAGTGAACCGTATCACATCAGTACACGTAGCGTAGCGTTCATACACTTAGAGTCCTACTCAGCACTAGCCGGATTGCGTCATGCATTAATATGCATCTGGCTTCGCTTTTATCTTGGGTCTTGTTTACATAGGCCGCCTTGCATTTAAGGCATAATTGCCATACGGCATTTGTAATTCTGGGGACAGCCCGTCCCCGTGTGGTACAAAAGGAAAATGGCCGACGGCCCGCGATAAATTAGTCTGACTGGGCGGACCGTTTCACTTTTTAATCGTCAATTGTTCAATGAGCCAAGTGATTCTGCGAACAACATCAACACCTCAATTAACGCTAAGAGATTGTGGATCAGGGTAAGCTAGGTTGTGAGTATCACCATGCACATAAAAATGCTAGGGTGTGATCAGACCGCAAAACGTGTCGCCACGGCCCCTTTCACACCACGATCTAGCATAGTTAGAGTACTTGCTGCGAACAGGGCGGCCTATGCAAAAGGAAAATGATAAAAGCCAGTGAAATGATAAAGGCCAAACAAAAGTCGCCACCGGTAAGAGCAAGATGAAATGTGCTAACTCAGTACAGTACCGTACGTGTAGCCAGCTCGAATACCCGTTAAAGCGGCACTGGCAACCTTTGCACAAAAGCTGAAATTTTCTTCAATTTGGCTCTCAAATGATAGTCTGCCATTGGTGAAGAACAGAGATATAATTTGACACATAAAAAACATACCCAAAACCACAAGACATTAATATGAGGATAAAGAATCCAGGTAATTTGTAGCCAACTTTTAAGTTTTTCCATACTTTAATCAACAAGTGTGTCTTACATGACACTTTTTGACTCGTACTCCTTATTTCACAACCTCCAAGGATAGCCGTCAAACAGTGTGCATCGTGTGGGAAACATCCGTGTGTTTGTGTTAACGCCTCTTCGTCGGTCTGCTGAATTTCGCGCCGCGTTAGCAAAGCTCTTTCTGTTTACCCATTAGGAATCTGATTTGGTCTTAACATTTCGGGTGAGGGCTTTTGTATAAAAGCCTTACAAACCAGGCAAAAAATCGATTTGAAATCTTGAGGCGCACATGTTTCAATGTGCCAGTGTCTCTTTAACGATGCAATGTAATTCACCATGACTTTCACCGGCCGTGTTTCTGCAGTCAGCACAGTCATGACAGTGTTCTCCATGTTCATTCCCAGCTAGCCTGTTCAGGGATTCTGTGCGGCATTCGTGCGTTGTTTATGAATCGCGCATATCTTTTACCAAAAACCCTCATATTGAATGGTTATGAATCAGTTCCAATAAACTTGTATTCTAGGAATTATTTTAAGCGAACGATGAGCGTATCATCATTGACACTCACGGTCGCTAGATTTGCGGAAGTAAATATGCGACAAATCAATGAGTAACAAAGACAAGGAAACTATTATGCTAAGCGAAAAGGCTTTGATTACTACCAACTTTGAGCGGTCCAGATAGGTTCGACTCACACAATTGAATAAAAATCAAACCTTGATAAAGCTAGGTGGTACATCCGTTGGTCACTGATATTGGGTTTGTACAATTTTGTGACCCCACTTTGTCGCCGAACCCACTTTTCTTTGTCCTGGCACCCAGTTTTTTTTTTTTTTTTTAATGTTTTTAAAAGAGAAGTACTGTACTTTAATTCCGTCAAGGCTGCTGATTTCTGAGCAAAACCGGTTGCAGAAAAAGTGGGCGCAGAAAAGTGGGGTCACAAATTTTACCAACCCACTGAATATTCAAGGAACAAAGGAGATTACATTGAATTCATTTATAGAACATGTGCAGCATACAGACGTGCTATAAGTTTTAGAGAATTTATTAGGGAAAATTATGTACTTTCCAGGTGTGTAAAGGCTATGAAGCATCTGTCCGCTGTACCTAAAATAGTTTCTGTCAGTTATAGCACTTCCCCCTGACTGTACACGCAGTAGTGCGCCACCTATGGTTCAGTGATAATTTCTCATCCACCAGCGCTCAGGTTGAGCAATTTTCTAGAACTTTCTAAACTCTTGTTCTCACATCATATATGGACACGACCAGGTTTACACTTATATTAGGTTTACTTAGATTAAAGCGGCACTGTGCAGCATTTTCACACAAAATAGAAATTTCTTCCATTTGCTCTCAACTGATAGTATTGGGCATTGGAAGAACAGAGATTACTTTACACATCCCAATTAAGCGGTTCCCAAACATAAGGGACCTTGACATGAGGATAAGACATCCAGGGTCATTTTTAGGCCAACTTTTAAGTTTTCCATAACTGTTAATCAACCAATGTGTCTTTACATGATATTTTTGACTCGTACTCACGATTTAACCACAAAGCTTAAAGGACCGGTCAACAAGGTGCATAGCGTAAAACATCAGACGAGTGCTTTCTTGTGTTAAAGCCATTTTCGTCATCTTCTGACGGTGCGTCGCCGGCGATCGCGTATTATTCATCGTTCCTGTTTACCCATATGTGCTGATTTGGTCGTAATCATTTCGGGGTAGGGCTTTTGTATATCAAGCTTTACAACCATGCAAAAATATGATTTTGTGAACGATACTTAGGGCGCGCACTAGGTGTTTGTAAATGGGCCATGGTCCTTTAAAGTTTTAATATTTTATGATCTAATATATAACTTCAACTCACAGTGCAAAAGGTTGAAACAAATTATTGCAAATTCTTGGTGGGACTCCTGTACAATTTCTATACTACTGACTAAATAAAACTATGGCCATGCGTCTCACTTCGGATTGTTGAATCTTTTCGCGTCCATTGTTGCTGTTTCGCTCCCATTGTTTTCTGAATGAGTCTTATCGGTATCCATTGGTTCCGATAGTAGGGAAATAAATTGATGTGAAGGGAAATTGAGGTGATATTTTTATGAATTTTCAGGTAAATGTGTCCAGTTTGATGTTGGCGGGATCCACGGGTATATGATGTAAATAAATTATTATGATTTACCCTTGGTTTTCCCCTTATCCCCCCCCCTCCTCGATTGGGACAACAAATAGACAGCATAGAATGACACGTCACATAGTCCTAATAACCCGGGCTAAAGCATATTCCGATATTACTAATATCAAGCTTGTTGTATTATTGTATAATGTTTTTACAGGTCTCTTAGACCATTTTTAGGCCTGCTTCAAATCTGAAGGAAGTCAGAACGATAATAAAAAAAACGATATAAGGTAAAGAAAGGAAAGTAAATCTTTAGCCTTTTTGTGGTCGAACGCAAACAAAATGGGCAGCAAAACAACAACACATTCATCCTGTAATTTGTGTCAGCCTGTCTCGTTGAAACACTATTTTACCATTATACTATGGATTTGCCGTAACACGTACGTCAATGACATTCATGTTATGGGCCGACCAATGACAAAAAGGTTTGATCGTAATCGGTACTTTTGACTGCCAGTTGGGTTATTGTGCAGCTTCCTGGTGTTTTTGACAGCCCCCCCCAAAGAATAATCCTAACCAATAAGAAGGGCGATTATAATTCTTTCATTATGCATCCCAGGATACCTTGCCGATTACCTAAGATGGCTCTATCGATATCGTTATCTAACCATTTACCATGTTTGTGTATGTCCTTGTAAGTAAGTCTGATCAGTTTACATATCAGTGTAGGTAATCAGATTAATCGATACATGTAAGATGTCAGCCAAGATGTTATCCTATGGCTTAAAATTGCAGCTTACTAGTCGGCGAAATCCGATTTCCTTAATTATCTAGCGTATATGTGTTTTCTTTGTTTTGGTAGAATTTAGGCGTCCATGGTGCCAGCCACATTTTGGGATATTTGATGAATAATGGACTCAATGAGCACTTAATTTGTGGTGAATTGATCTAACTTAAAACTACCGTAAATTAATTACTGACATTTACACTGACAATTGGTGATGCCCTATCTAGGATGCTAGCTTGCGGATGTCAATCACCTTGAGTATGTTTATGATATCTCAACTGATCGGGAAGAGTTATAGTGATATGCACAAATATTACAGGTCTTGCTTTATGTCATTATTCATTTTGACATTTTTGAGTACAAAAATCTCCATTTCTTGTGTAATTGCGACCATATTGAATGTCTTAATTAAGTTTGTTTCATCATTGATATTTTCATTGGTCACAATGGTGTTTTGACTGACGGCCCCAAAATACCACTTTTGATCATTACCGGCACTATCAGTGATTTGAAATCAGACAATCGAAAAAATCATCAAAAATAAATTTTGGGCCTGTTTGTAACAAGTCAGGTATCCTAACACAGCCTGCAAAAAAAAAAAAATGTGATAAGACCAGAAACAACCTATAAGGGTGACAAATCGGAAATTTAGTCATTACTGTCCGTCCTGGACGACACCTACTACAACCCCGTCATTGAAGAGATTCGTATTTTGAACACTGCTTTGCTTCCTTTCTGATATTTCTGCGCAGTTGAAAAAGGTTACGGATGAGAATTCCTAGAGACTGATCCGTTCACGTTAACTAGAAGACTGCAACATTTCAATATTTTCACGCTTCGGATAAAATCCTGCTAGGTGCGTGTTCAAATGAGTGTTTTAGCGTTTGGTGGCCGTGTTTGGATTTTTGCCTTTCCTCGGATAATGCCTAAGGTTTTGGCACTCATCGATTCGGATTTAGCACGAAAATGATCAGAAACCGCTGAAAATGTTCGAATATAATATAACAAGGTCACATGGTCTGTCCTGGACTAATAGTCTATGCATGTGGTATCTAATCTTACGTTCGATTTGATCACTGTCGCGATGTTTGTATTTTCTGTGTAAGAAAAAAATTACCAACCATTGGCATATGGTGGACATGGTGGATCGTGATACAAAACCGAATTGCTGATAGCTCATAAGAATCACGTGCGATTTTGCCAGCAAAATTCATTCTGAGAATACTGTTTTAATCTTAATATAAAAGAGACTGCTATGATCATGAAGTATATTCAAATCATTTTACTAGAAAATGTTGCCTCATAAAACCAAACATCAATTGATACTCATTAGCAAAATGTGGTAGTTTTTATTATATATCAATGAATACAATTCAGCTTACAATATAGAGTCTAGCTTTATTACGGTGTCATGGTATGGAACGTCTTAGCAACTTATTTACAAGAACGGTTTAAGGATATTATAAGCAGTAAGCAGGGACGATACAATTGTGACAACGGATCTTGTCGCAAAAGCAGGCAAAGGTATTCGACTTACGCCCTCTATTGCCCAATACCCATACAAATATTTGTAAACTACACATTTAACCCTCGTCTTCTGATAGAGGTAGACAACCACAAGAATAATGAGCAAGAAGCTGTACAATGTGTATCGTGTTCTTCTGGTTTAAATTCTTAGTAGATAAAGGGTAGTTTACACCTTACATTACTAATTAATTTCAAGACAAAATTGACCCCCTCACTGAGAATATTAATTATTAAAAAAAGTGTCTTATTTTACTAATTAGGCATAATTATTAGTCATGCACATTTTTTATAATCCATAAAATAGTGCTAAAAAGTGGTTTGAATTAAAAATAATGTTTTTTTTAAAGATTTTCGGATTAAATTTCATAATTGCAAATATTTCTACAACTTGAAAATTTGGACTTTTAATTTCAAAATTCGTCAAATGACTAATTAGCAAATGACCAATGTGTACTTAAATTCATTAAATGTTTGTGTTTGACAAACTAATTTTTGTCATTTGGTGAGTCTAAAGTCGTCTTTAATTAGTCAATTAATTTGAGAAGGTTATCTTTCAGCATAGCAAATATATTTCCAGCATTGAAGTGCATATTATGAATGATAAAACAACTAATTTGCATGACTAATTTTTAATAAGTCAAATAAGACACTTTTTTGACTAATTTATATTCTCAGCACACGAAATTTATTCATAAAAGTCGTTGGAGATGTCACCTTGACACCCGCAGAGTCCAAATCTCTGTCTCCAGAATAATAAGTACAGATGACCACAAGGACTGTACAGTATTTATACCAGGTAAAAAAATGTCTTCCATACAGGAAAGACTGACGCGTTGACGGCATACTTTGATCGAGACGGTCATTCTGGTTACATCTGCTTTTGCAACTAAAGCAGTAACTTGCCGGGTGACCCGGGGTGGGGGTATCATTATTAAACAATATTCAATCATCCTGTCGGTCAAATTGCAATATCGCGTACCGTACCCATCGAAAATTGCTCATTTTTGTGGACTCATCATACTATTGAAGTTGGATAGGCAAAGAATGTAGATGGCTTCAAAACCGCCGATTGCATGACGGTTCATAGGGCGGAACAGCATGGGGCGGAGCAATAGAAACCGGTTACAACCGGAAATAACCGGCGTGTAACCAGTGGCTGAGTTTGAAGACACCCCTATATCACTGAAAAGCACGTGCCGGCCAAGACACGCAAAGTTACAAAACCTGAGTACGAATTACGCATTCTAGCAACAAAGACGAGTTACTTCAATCAGTGAAGCAAAGTACGCAATCCTACTTGCTTAGGTATTTAAATACCACTGCCAACAAACAGTTGTAAGTCGAGGACACAATTCACTGAACTTAAACTTAAAATATTGTCCTTTTTAGCAGCAATAGATGTTAGGTATCAATACTGCCCTCTAGTTGTGACAGCATGGATCAACTAAAATGTTGCCGGGCACCTGTACTTATCAATACGAAAGTTCACACGTTGACTGATTTGATTGACAGCGCTTGTATATTGCAGTCATATTTAAAACAAAATGGTGCACATTAAACACTACCTGAATAAAAAATGGTAATGATAATAATAAACGTAGCGAAATGTTTTCTAACGATTAATAAGTTCATCCTGTAGATGAGGTGACACCAATGTTTACAAACACAAGTTAGCACCTGGTCTACTGACATGTTAGAGGTGCGAAGAATATGCCCATACAGTTACAGCATTCAATAGCCTTATCACGCCTGATTGAGCGCGAATTTTAAAGCACAAGCCCTGAAGATGCTCACGCATACTGCCGGGCAGTGCTTTGTTCGTTGCCTGGCATTGACGTCACATGTCAACTCATCTATAGAAAGTATCCAATCGTTACCAGGCATGATATACGGAGGCTTAAATAATGGGAATAACTAATGATTCTAAATATTTCACCGAGTTCGCCATCAGATGTAGTGTACAAGACCAATGTGGAAGATTGGTACATTTTTAATCGTCTGGACACAGTAAAAAATGATTTATGCTAAAACATTGCAACAAACAAAAACTTGTGTGAAGTTAATGAAATGGCTTTTAAATATCATCTGATCTTTGTTGCAATAGTAACAACTTTTATTGTCAGTATGTTTTAATTATATTCGTTTATTTTAAAGAAGAATAAACAGTGATTTATATAGACTAAAAGACAAAGTATTATGACAAATCTACATCATGAATTTTCATTCTTTTTGTATATTCTCCAACCATTTGTGTTGCCCCTTTTTATACAATTTCTCAAGTATTATATACATCATAAATACTATTTTTCCAATAATGATATATATTAATGGTAGTTAAAGGCATTTGATATACAAGCGTACAATACTGACCCACGTCGCCCTTATGAAATTGAAGTCCACCAAATCATACCCTGTAAAAAAACTCAATGTTGAGTACAAAGGACACAACTCTTACTGTCGAATAAAACCTTAGTCAATGTTGAGTAAACCTTTGGCACTGTTTGGTATTCCTTAGTCAGTGTTGGGTAAAATATACTCAGCTGTGTGTAAAGCTTACTCAACCTTTGATACGATTTTACTCAACAGAAAGGGTTGTGACCTTTTTTACTCAAAATTGTTGGAATGTAAATGTCAAAAAGGATATTCCCTGGTAAATTCAAGACACATACACGTTGCTATTTCATATTGTAGGGACTACGGCGGTCCGGTAAGTACGTAATTCCTGTTTCTAAAATTGAAAAAAAAAAAAAGTTGGCGTACGCCTAGTGTTTGAAAATTCTCAAGACTGGAATAATACCGAAAGGCATTGTGGGAAAAAATGGATTCGCCCGTAGAGATTGCGTGTTAACTTTTCCGTGTCTGCGAGTACC
Source organism: Ophioderma brevispina (assembly GCA_023653785.1). Lineage (NCBI taxonomy): Eukaryota > Metazoa > Echinodermata > Ophiuroidea > Amphilepidida > Ophiodermatidae > Ophioderma > Ophioderma brevispina. The sequence goes on from JAMKCH010004996.1 coordinate 82,878, forward strand.
GAAGTACCCGACATATACGTTCAATTTTGTCGCTAGGTTCTATATGTTCAGGCCCAAATACGATACATATTTAAAACAAAACATAGTAACGGACCCTCTGATGCAAAAACTTCCATAGAACCCCTCCGTTTTCCGGAGATATTTGAGATTTAGTTTCATTTGCACACATTCTCTATGACGGACTGATAACGTTAATCTCTCGCGCAGTACCAATTTAGATAATATCTTTCGCAGTCTGTGACACAGACTACACACTTTCCGGACCGCCGTATGTAGGGACATACATTTAATTAGTATCAATGATCCCCGATCCTAATTATTCTAATTACAAAGTCTTTCTTCTGTGACAAATAAAGAATTTGAGCTTTAGCAATCACAGTTATAATTTGCTAGCCAAGTTTCAATGTCAAATTTGGGGGCATTCTTCACAAATGTGCTAATATTAATAAGTAGATCGAAAATATTAATTTTATCAAAAGGTTCCCTTTTTGACATCTTTCGTTGAGACGTCTAAACCAAATATTACAGACACAAACATTTCTGATACTATAGGTCCGTTTTTAGTTCATATTCGACGTTGAATGTTCGATGTGGAATACTTTTTTGTGACGTCAAAGAATTCAACATCAAAATAAAAAACAAAACAAAATTTCTGCCGACTTGAAACAGATTAAATAGTCAAGCGTCTGGACTCATTATCCTTCGATCGAATTTAATTCCTTTACCTAAATATCTACAACATCTTAATAGCACTCTGCCCCTTCTAAGGCCATAAAGTTTCATTTCGCTTTCAACAAACCTTTCATCTAAACAAACGTTGTATACTACAATAATATTTTACAAAGTTGGGCCTATGAGAAGGTTTTCTTTGGGGATTATTCTTTCCAATACCTTCAACACCAATAACACTAAGAATTTACAGAATCGTAATTCCAATCAGAAGGCTTTGGAAATATGAACCGGACTGTTTCCATTAATTTAAATAGTGTCGTTAACGGACAGGGGCGTAACAGGGGTACTTGTCAGAGGGGGCAAATTCCCGATTTTGAGGCAGATTTTCCCGGCTGGAGGTGGTTGGAAGTGAACATTTCCTGGTGAGCAGGCAAAAAAGCCTGATTTAACGTGATTTTCACGCTTTTTTTCTCGGTCAACGCTTTCTGGGGTGGCAAGCTGCCCCATGCCCCACCTGCGTCAACAGTACATTGCCTATGGTTATGTTTTAACAGATTTCGTATCAATTATACAGGCGACATACACTCTAACCATGTCCGCATTGTTAATATTATTGTGTTTGTATTTTTGCTATATTACCTTTATTATAATCAGATTCAGCCTTAAATTCGGATTGTTGCAGTCAACAGCTGGGCATAAGCGCACCATTTTTTAGTTGCAGGGCTACGTAGCACGGAGTCACTAGTATGATTGAAATGATGCTGTCCAGAGGCAACATTCGGCGTTTACGTCTGGTTATTTAATATGCTAAACCTTGGTTGGCGGGTGTTCAGGTGGTTTTAAATGTTCATTGACTTAAAAGAAGATAAGCTGGTTCCAACTTCAAAGAATCGGGTGATTGAGTTTTGAAGGCAGTTCCTACACAATTGGGCGAGAGGGGGATGACATACGTACGGAATCCGCACCTAAAGAACAGCTCCCCCTGCGTCAAGCTCAGACACAGACAGTATACCTAACGAGATGGAGAAAAAAAGATGTCCACACACGAAAGAGATCTGGGCTGACACGACCGCTAACGAAAAGTATTTGGGAAAAAGGTTTAAAAAGTGACAGGTCTAAGTTAAAATTGAAAAATACTAGAAACTGAAACTTCAGGGACCCTTTTGTGTTCGAAATCTTTTAAAGATAAAAATCAGCACAATATCAAGACGAAAAAGGGGTGAGTCTTACTACTGAGTATTACAGTATAATTTTACATCCCACCCATAGGAAAATTTTGACTAGAAGCCACAGTTCAGAGGGAGATCAGAACTCATTGTAGTCTTCACGATCAGTCGCTCGAAAAATCCGTGAGTCAACTATGGATTTTCTTGCTGAATGGGATGAAGAGGTCTAATTTTAGTGACTGAGTCGCTTCATTAACGAGAAATTTACGTTTTAAGTAGGACCATTTTTGTACATAAACTAATGAGTAAATGGCCCATATTTATTTGGTGGTGTGCAACCTTAAAAGAGGCTTTTAGCCTATGACCAGGTCCGTCCCATGTGGCAATGAATTGCTGCATGGCGAGAATTCACGACATAAAAAGAATATTACTTGTTCTCAGAGAACAGCTCACATTAAATCTTGATTGGTTAGGGTTTGAACATTAACGACTTCATATTCATACCGAATATAGCTAAAATCAGAAAACGTCCCCAAATAGACTGCATTATGTTAAAGGTGCCACAAGAGACTTTGCTTAAACAGGTGATCCAAAAATGTGAAAATTCTGATTTTTGCAGTAATGTAAAAATTTCTATCAAAAATATACCATCTGAAGCATTAAGCTGATAGTTTTTTCTTTGGTATAAAAAATAATGTGGACATTTATAATTTCCTTTATGAACAAATAGGAAATTCGCCTATGTTTTATATTGAAATATAAGCTTATAAAATCACTTGTTTCACTTTTAAGACATTTCCACCAACGATGTGAAACCACTTCATATGTCAGAAAATAAGGATGCCTCAAAATATCTCGTTGCACCTTTTTAAACAAATTCCAGTGTTTGCGAAATAAACTGTTCCAAGTTATTTCAATTCTTATGTATCGAAACATGAAACCAATTTTCATTATCACAAGAGCATTTTGAACTGTACAAAAATGCACTTAACTATAATGAAATTCTGGACCAAATTCTACCTAATGTTTGGCAGTTGAGGGCACAACAATTGGCCGTCATATTAAAGGTTTTCGTGGTCCGTATGAAACAATCTTGAGTATAAACCGTTTAGGGTTTTCAGGCATATAACACTCAAGGGGATCACCATTTATTTAAAAATCGCCAAACTGAAAACATGAATATACAGCATTTGTTGCCTGCGCTATTGTCAAGGTACTGCTACAATTTAAACTGCTGAAATGATTTAAAGCAGGAAGGCTTTTCTCACTAAGTCAAGCCTGATTAACAGATTCTCGCCTTCAATCCGCCCTTACAACCTATTGCATAATGACATTATAATTTCTATTCTCGTTGCGTAAGTTGGAGTCTGACTGGTTCCACATTCTACTCAGCTGTGGTCAAAAATTTCCTCATAGACCGTTGTGAAAGCAGATATAGTCCGGCGGGAGCCACAGTCCGGGGCTCCAAGACGATAACGGAATAAAGCGTGAAACGAATGTTGAGTGAAGAGCACTGAAGCGATTGCCCTATTGTCACCATTGTTCACGGACTATGAGTACGGCGGACAATAATACTTCTACACCGTATTCCAATATCCAGCCATGTTGGGGAAAGATAGACGCATTCCAGTACTACAATACATCCAACTATCAAGGATCCCTGTGCAATCGCTTAAACATGGATCGATGGACAGTTAATGTAGTGTTAGTCCTGGAATGTATGCATCTTTGTCCACCAACATGTCTGTGTGGCTGACGTCATAGTGAATACGGTCTATAACAAGGGGAGTAGAGAGAGGAGACCAGTTCGAATGTATTTAGTGATGAATGTTTTCAAGTTTCCCCCAAAATAATCCATGCAACCTTAATGTTTGTACAAAAAATGTCAAGGCGTATCTTTATACAAGATGGTTGTAGTATCTTATTGTATTTAATATGCAATGATTTGTACAATAGCAGGAGTACATTATATATATTCTGAAATATGTTAAAACAGTAGGTCTTGATAAAATATTTGATGTCACGTTTTGTCACAACCATATTCAAAAAGAATTGGCACATTTTAATTTTCTTAGTAACAATGGTTGAGCGATTTCTTACGATTTCGACTTATATAACTACAATATTGGCCACTCAAGTGATAGATGAATGATCCGACACAGATATTGAGTTAAATTTGAAAGAGGTATCGTCGATCGTTCAAACCATCTTTCGCGTAAGTAGAATTACGACCTGCAATGCACCACTCTCGCGGCGCTGAGCGGGGTTGGCAGCAATTTGAGATTTAGGTTTGGTCCATTAGAAAAATTGATGGCGACATTACCAGCTCGCTACGAACAAATTTCATATTTTCAACTTCAAATTAGAGACAAAAGAATTTACATGCAGTATTTTTACCTGCTTAATCGATGATGTCATTTTTGTAAATGACTATTACTATTATTGGATCCCCCGATTAATGTCCCAAACTAGAATAGTAACAGTGTTACTTTATTTGTCCTACAGGCCCAAATAAATGTCTTCCATTCAATACACATCAAAAAATCTTCATTTTGTACAAAATTCTGGAAAAAAATATACTGTATACCATTTTCTTAATTGGACAAAGTTGAATCTTGTGGCGCAGAGGGGGTAAGAATAATCAAATATCATCGTGTAAGTCTGAGTTGATCGACAATTAAATCGGTTTGTATGTTTATGGCTTTTAAATATATACAGCGGCCTTCACAAGGGACATCGTTCCGTACCGTGACATTTTGAAGCTTTAATTTTCTAAATTTGTTTAAATCATGTTTTCTTTAAAACAAGATTACGCCTCTTATAAGCAAAGCAAGCAAATGATTACAACTCAGAGCTACACACTATATTGATAGTTTCTGCCATAAAACTACAAGTAGAATAGATGGAATAAGATCATAATCGGAAGGGTTTACTTAATTAGTTTCCCCCCCTCGTCACAGATCTTAAATTACTATAACTCCTCGGCAGTTTCATGCGAAACCTGATTAATGTTTAGTCACGTGTTTTCTCGTGAATTGTGTGCATGGTTTAAATTTTAGCAACTGATGAAATTCTTGCGAATTGTGTCAATTAAGGTTTCCAAACTTACAAGTCATGGTTCCAGAATTATCTGCTAGGATTGTTCGGAGTTTAATAGTAGCGGATTTTTTTTAAACTTTCAGGAGGGATGAGCTTTCATTACATACACAATTTGTGCAAACTCCGAAACCCTTTTTACTTCTTGGAAGTCAAGGAGAGATAAGCACTATGCTTTGTCAAATCCCGAACTTGTTTTTCGAGTGAAAGAAAGGAAAATAAGCACAAGATGTCTATTATCCAAAGATCTGGGTTCAAGTTTGTGTTTACTTGAGATCCACTACTGGTCATTCTATGACGATTTGAGTCTTGCGCTAGATACAAATATTGACTACTCGTGAGGGGAATTCAAATCTATTGGCCCGAGGTGAGTTCAAACTGTGATATATTGCCTTTTGCTGAGAAAAAAGACAATCTCGAAGGCAATATGTTTGACAATGCCCGAAGAAGGGCTGTCAATATTTTGTTCTATATACCGAACTTTCATTTATTATAGACCAGTTAACAGCAATATTTGTAAACATGTTAGGGCCTGGTATCTTGAAATTGGTCGGCCTGACTGATATACACACTGGGCCATTGTATCTGTTAGAGTTTTAAACTATGGGCCATAACGATTCCAGGAATTGATTCCGCCGGGCAACAAAAGAAGTGACGTAGATTGTTAACTTGGTCTATTAAGTCATCAAACCGGTTCTATTTCAGTACGTTATTTCAGAGCACACCGTAGTCCCATCATATCCCCCGAGGATTAAAAAATATCGGCGAATCGATAGACAGCGCATGGTGCGTAATACAGTGCGTCATGTAGTACGAGCTGAGAACGCAGTATATTGTCCGATAAAATAGCAGTCAATTGTACCTTGTCTACACAATCTACTACCTCATTAAAATTTCAAATAGAAACGCTCTCGTTTATGAAATATTTAAAAGTCTATGAACAAAAATTGTTCCAGGCTAAACGAATTTTGTGAGTCCTGACAACTTCACAAAAATACCTTTGTGTACTTTCTTACACTTTTTACCTTCATGTAAATTATTAAAGAAGTGTAATATAACCACTGATCTCTATACAATGGATTGGCTACACAACAGTAATTGTATATTAGATGAATGGAGCAACGGGCGGGCATCTTGTCTACCGAACACAATACCATTCCAGAGACACCTGTTTAACAGAAGTTGTATCCCGGGTGCACGTTTTAGAGACATGCCATCCCATACGCGCAAATCCAATGAGCTCAATGAATTGGCTTGATTCTGTAGTCTGTTATGCCGCTTATCCACATTTCAATGCGAACAAATTTTGTATAAATGACCGGCTCTTAACCACCTGCTTGGGCTCTTTTTGGATGACCAACATGGCCATCAGTGCTTCAATTACGAAGCCCAGGTTTCCAATCCATTGTATAGAGATCAGTGAAAATAACTTAAGAAGAAAATATAAATATATGTTCTACTCCCTTTAAACAATTTATTGAATTGTTATTTTTTCTACGGTCTACATTACATAAATATTTGAAACAATATTTTAAAGTATCCTTGATCCCAATATTGTTGGACCATTTTTGAACTGAAACACTTGACAGAGTAGTAAAACTTAGAAATCAGATTTCGTCTTCAAAACAGTTCGGCTCCAAACGAGGGCCATTGAAAACGCGAGGCTTTTGTGATATCGCCCAATATTATGTGATTATACATTTCATATAAAGTATCTGGACTTCAACAAAAGTTAAACCAAACTAAGCTCTAATCATCTTTGGATGTAGGCGTTTTGGTTGGTAAAACTTCATTAGTACTTCCAAATCGTTGCGAAATCAACATGTGCACACTACATCAGATTTTAAAGAAAGCTAAAATATCACAATGGATCGAATGTTTTTGGTCAACACTTCATTATGTAGGCCATATAAAGGTAAACATTTCCATATAGGAATAATTAGTAGAATCCAAAAGATATAGCGAATAGACCGTATTCAATATGACGTCAGCCACCAGACATGTTGGTGGACAAGATGCATACATTCCAGGACTACAATACATTAAGCTGTCAATCGATCCATGTTTAGCGATTGCACAGGGATCATTGACAGGTGAATGTAATTTAGTAGTGGAATGCGTCTATCTTGTCCACCAACATGACTGGCTATTGAATACGGTCTATACATTTTTATCTCTGACGTCCTTTTCGGAAAATGAATACCAACCTGAAGGTCACAGCAAAGAAGGGAGATATATAGCGTTAATTTTCTTGTGAAATCTAGGGGCAATTTCCCTAAAAACAAAGCAGGGGATCGCTCCGTGATTTCTGAAAAGCGGCAAAAAATGGCATTAAGGGACGTTAGGGATAAAAAACAACAAATTTAAGAAAATGAATAAAAAACGAAACATTTCGCCATTTTTGGAACGTATTACATCCCCCTTGGTGTTAGCTATCTAGTATGGTGTAATAGAGCAATATCTGTCGTCCGTCCCGATATAAGTGTGGCTTACATATTAAAACGCTTAATCTGACGGAGCCCTATCAATGTCATTACTTACAGGTCCATAGGTCAAAGGTTATAAAGGCTTTTTGTTCAAATTCTTGGTTAACTTTTCACGTTATAACACTCCAGTGGGGAATAAGAGCAAGTTAGAGAGCTCAAAGGTATTGACCAATAGATTTATTATTGTGCCCTCTATTTGTTTGATAAAGGACATTGTGTTGAGGGTGAGGTCAAAGGTCATTTGTGGTAATTAGCGTCAAATAATATATTGACGCATTTTATTCGCAAGCTTCACATGTATGATTATTATAATGCTCCATATGTCATTAACCACTTAGAGGTATTTTCTCTGGTAACTAAGAGTGTGAGTGTCAACGCATGTGGTAGAAATGTCAGGCCAACAGGTCAAAGGTCAGTTGACAGCCAGTATACCATTGAAGTCAGACATGGGGATTAAAGAATCTGGTTTGTTGTATTTGAAAAAAAAATCAACACAGAATATTGTAATTGAAGTTTGCTATAATCCTGCAACAATTTTAAAAAGGTTTCTTTTTAGTTCTCTATTTTTTTCTTCTGGATTTCCAGGAAATTTGTAAGTATCAGTATATCAGGTTAAAGGTTAGTTCTGAAACTTCTTGGCTTAAATAGGGCGTACACCCATTTTAAAAGTTATGACACAATTCCTTTCCATCCATTGTGATACTAAATTACATGCACCCTTAACAGCTGAGATACTTTCTTTAAAATAAAAAACACAACTTTTTTGTTCATATTACTACGTAGAAATCTCTTGATACTTAACTATTGATAAAAAGACTGATATGTATACACGATGATTTATAAGAACAATTCATTTACAAAATAATGAATTAAAAATGAGCAGGCTTTTCTATTCCTAATTAAATACATATCATTTTATGACATTAAATGGTGGAATTGGGATATGACTCGTTGATTGTACTGACGCAAACACTGTTCCACCCATAAAACAAGGGTTCTGGTAGAAGTCGTTTTGATGTTGGGAAATATGATCCATTTATACCATTTTCAGATCTGTTGCCTTGTAGTGTTGGCGTTTTAGCTTCAAACTTAGACATCATCTTGATGTTTAGGGTAGCATAGAAGTAGCTTTTATTTTAACAATACTTGCATTGGCGGTCCGAAGGACAAAGGTTACCTTCAAACCTTTAAACATTTAATCCTTTACGTACAGATCAATTGGAAGATCATACTTGTACAGGTTATCTCGTCGGAGAAATATCGCAACAGACATGCGATGAGGAGTAATCCACTATTTTTAGCTCTGCACGAGGGGGAAATCCTGTTTAACCCCAAGGTCGTGGTGTTGCAACCTGGATATTCCAATCAAAGGCAGAAATTCTGAATTTTGTACCGACAACAGCTGGCATTTTTCTCTCCAATTCTTTGCAGCTTGACCCCTCCAAGTTCCCCCTGTTAAGCCTACTGCCGCGAAAGAACTTTGACAATAATCGCCTTGTTTGTTAAAATGACCTGTTACATTGTAATTTCGAATGTCTAGCATCCTTGTTTAGCATACCTTGCCTGTCTGGTATCCTTCCATTAGATGTCTAAATGTAGGAAATTAGGAGGCTATTAATCTAATGGTAAGGTACTGATGGACAACACGAAGTCTATTAATTAGACTTACAAAAACATCTATAGTCTCTCAAAACGGGTCAAAAAGCCATATAGGAAGATATAATAGACGCAGCAGATAAAGTGTTTTGTTTGGTAACTTTTTTGTTTTTACTTGTCTTGTTGGTAAAGTAGGAAAAGAAAGAATTACATTGTCCATTTTTCTTATTTGTGTTTGTGCCTTTGTTTTGGCTTTTGGATATCTAATATATTTCAGTATAGCGTCTTTTATTTATAGTTCCGCAGCATCAACCAGGATTCATTGTGAAGTTCATGAAAATATGTGATGACAAAAATTAAATGTGGTGGCAATTCGAATACAACGCCATTTTCCGAATTGACAGCTATCTTAAAGGCAAAACACCAAGGAAGACAATTTTGGTATTAAATATTTTTTTTCAATCAAGGCGTTCATTTAATTGTTCCAGAAATCAATGTTTGCATGTGTGCCATTTTCCAAGATGTTATTTCTTATTGGCACAAACCGTAAATATCTTATTACACAGCCTAGGAAGATGACTGTTGTGTCAAATTAAAGATTTTCTTGGTCAAAGAAATAAATGAAACTATTGTTAAAACTGTTAGATGGATATAAAAGTAATGCGAGGTTTTCATAGGACCCTCCCAAGATGGTCAACATATAAAAGGGAATACAATTTATATTTCATTCCATACAGAACCTAGCATGAGGATTTTAGAGTTAAAGTGTTTATTTTCTGGGCCAAGAATTTCAACAAAACTATTCTCAAAACTGTCAGATGAGTCATGTTTCAAATATGGGTCACTTTGACGGACCGTCAACGTGACACCCAAAATGTGAAACATTGACTACTCAATATGTATTCACCCGAGATATATATCTTAAATTGCATGGGAATTTTGATATAGGTACTTGAATATAAACTATTACTTGTTTTTTCGAATAATTATGTCAAGAATAAAAGATGGCAGTAAATTTTAAACATATAAGTGCCCATTGTCACGTGTACACCTGTTGGTAGTCAATGTTTTAGGTTTTTTTGTTCATAGGAACCCTAAAGCGCAGTAAGAAAGTTCTAAGGAGGAGTTTCTGGGAATTATGTGTTGGTATTAATTATCAAAGATTTTGGTTTCAAATATAGAGAGTATTTTTTTTCATTTTGCACATTGCAGTAACTCTACACTCTTAGGGATTTGTGTTTAAGACATTGGGCTATCTTGGTAAACAGTGACATATGTAAACAAATATCACTTTTATATTCATCTGACAATTTTGGGAATATTTTATTGAACTCCTTCACCCAGAAAACATTTATTTTCACACCAAAATCACCTCCCTAGGTTTCATAATAAGAAATATAGGATTTTCTTCAATGAGATGGCGGCCATCTTGGAAAATAGAGACACGAGGACATATCCCGAAAGGAACGCCTTCAATTATTTTTCGAACCCGTTTTGTATATTTAGAATACTTACCAATGTATTAGATCATGCCTGAAGTGAATAAGCCGAATACGCCGTCTGTATGTAATAAGATGATGATTTAGTATTTTCTGTCGTGCATGACAGAAAATCGAAGCATGGTTTCTATAGGGATGATTACGATAGCAGCCAAGTTTGCGGTTTCTTTTGTGATTGTTTGTTCAATAAGCCTTCGAACGTTCTTGGTACGTGGTCTACAACCAATCAAAGGCAATTTGAGAGAAATTCGTATCCGCAAAAAATCTCCCCTGTCACTTAAAGAAAATTGCCAGTTCTAGAAATTGAATTGAATCCCTTGGCCCAGAAAATCGAAAGTGTCTTCTAGTACTATAGTAGGGCTTAAATTTACATTTAAAATCCGGTCAATTTGGAAAATGATCCCTTATACAAATTGCCATCACTTTTAATTTTGTCATCACATATTTACACGAACTACACAACTCAATGATCGATTTTAGCTATGATTGCAGATTGTTATTATACCGGCCTTGGTTGGTAGAAATCTAAGGCCCTTCACCTCATCCCGCAGCACTATGACGCTTGAGTTTGTAGCTAAAGCCAGCATTTCGTTGTTAGAATGTGTACTACTACACATAAACAGATAATTTCGTTATTCCTTGATCCAGTGTTTACAAATTTATGAAAAACATATATAGACATAATGAAATGGACCCTTACTGAAAAACAATTTGGATGTTACATTCTGTAAAAAATAACAAGAGGTACAGGCAATTCCTGCCACGGCCAATCAAGGTGTTGACTTCTCTGCCAGAATTTACAGTGTATCTGGGATGTTTTTGATACAATTCAAAAGCATTCAGACGGGGATTCAGACATTGTACGTCGTACTTCAGGCTTGTTGTAAGATATTGATCTGACAAATGAAAGGCTGATTAGCCGGGATTAGCACATATACAATAGCAATGGTCTGTGAGCTGATAACTGCAAGCTTTCCAGTTTGATAAAAATGCTGACAGTAATGTCAGCATCATGACTGTTCTAGTGGCAGAGAATGTGAAGCACACAAGGAACTAATATAGACCGTATTCAATAGCCAGCCCTTGTTGGGGACAAGAAGCGCCCAGTCCCGTATACAAAACATTCACCTGTCAATGATCCCTGTGCAATTGCTAAAACGGGATCGATTGAAAAGCTTACCCTCGTCTTACCAGCCTTTTTTTGTAACACGCGTTTACCAAGGGGGTGCGGGGGGGGTGGTACCACCCCCTTGAGAATTTTTATAAAGCACTCGATGCTTATGATTTAGATCCAGTGGTAGCTATGGTCCTCTCTTTCCATGATACCAAAATAAGTACCAAATACCTAGTATAGCGTCACAATGGACGTCATCAATCCCGCGAGTCGGGCAAAATGGCATTTTTCCAATAGAAAATAGGCGAAATCCAATTTTGCACTGAAAAAAAACGTAGGAATATCGGATTTTCTGCGGTTTTTTCAGCTCTAAATGAATGGCAATTGGTATTTACATAAATAAGAGTTTATAGCCATACTGTGCATAATATTTTCAAAACATCCTACCATAAAATATCCTTGGGTGCAACCACCCCCCCTACCCTTCGACTTGACGGCATACCCTAACCGGTTGAAGGTTGCTACCTTCACAGTTTGTTGCTTAAAATGACCGGAAAGGATAAGAGAACGATTACCTAGAATGCATTGTGGGTTAAATTTTTTTTTTTAGCGTTTTTAGCGCACCGGAGTAAGTTCGGTAGGGGGGGGGGGGGTGGGAACCACCCCCCTCCCTTGGTAAGAACGAGGGTTAATGTTTGTAGTCCTGGAATTGTATGCATCTTGTCCATCAACATGTCTGGTGGCTGACGTCATATTGAATCCGGTCTATTGGTTACCATCCTTTTTTGCAGAAAAATTAACACCAAAAGTGTTTTCAAAATTGTGGGGAAGTGATTTCAGATAAGGGTCAATAATATGAATATTGTTCATGACCTTGTGTCCCTTTAAAGCAGCACGCAGGAATCCATTAGAGGGTTTGGATGATACCCATTAAAGGAATGCTATCGAATAAAACAAAATATAGACACATTAAAATACACTTAAAATATATTTCTTATCCAGTCATTTTCTTATCTTTGAAAACAATTATGCTGAAGTATGTTTTTGTACAATATAATACAAAAACATGTGCGAAAGGAAGTCCCCCTGAAGCCATAGTCCGGGTATCACAAACTGGTGAGCCCTATGATGTGTAGTGTCCCACACTTATCAGTTTGTTGTTTTCCATTGTGTGGTGCACGCTTCAATTGTTTCAGCACTATTCCCAACATCCTCGTCTATAAGGTCACAGTTTATTTCGTATATGTTTATATGCAGGCTATACATAAGACACTAAATTATGGGGGTCTCTCAGTTTTATTAAACCGGTGTGGCAGGAGATATAGTCCTCCGGGCTCACAGTCCGGGAACAATGGTGAACAATAGGGCAATCGATTCAGTTGAATCTTCACGCAACATTAGTTTCACGCTTTATTCCGTTGTCGTCTATAGAGTCCGGACTATGATACCTGCCGGACTATGATTACTTTCACACCGGTGTAGAAGTAATTATTGTCCGACGTACTCATAGTCCGGGAACAATGGTGAACAATAGGGCAATCGATTCAGTTGACTCTTCACGCAACATTAGTTTCATGCTTTATTCCGTTATCGTCTATGGAGCCCCGACTGTGGCTCCCGCCGGAGTATATCTGCTTTCACACCGGTGTTGCGTGAGATATGGTCCTCCGGACTCATAGTCCACCTACAACGGTGAAGAATAGGGCACTCGATTGCACAACATTAGTTTCACGCTTCATTCCGTTGTCGTATATGGAGCCCGGACTATGGCTCCGGGGGACCATATCGCCTTTTACACCGGCTTTCATAGACGGAATAAAGCGTGAAAAGTGTGTTGCTTGCAGAGTCCAACATATCGGACCTTGGGTCCAATGGATCATAATACCTTTAACACCAGAACAATCTACTCTAGTCCTACTTCAGTAGATTAGAGTCTTAATCCACCTTTCACTTTGCATGCTTTGATACAGATTTTGAAAGCATGCTGGCAGTGTTTTGCCTGGAATTTGCATACCATTATTGTTGATCGGAAAGCAATTACACAATATTGACCATTTAATTCAGTATTTAACAGGGGTGTAGTCAGCGGATGGAGGTTATACTCTTCCTGTGGAAATAAATTAAAGGGACATAATGGCATGAAAACAATTGACATAATGAAAAGGACCCTTACTGAAATCACTTCCACGAGTTTGAAAACAATTCTGTAAAAACAGTAAACACAGGAAGAGTTCCGGGGGGAGGTGGCAGTTTGTGGCAATTTCTGGAACAAGGATGCTGACATACTGTCAGCATTTACCAAACTTGAAAAGCATTTTGTCATCAGCTAACAGACCATTGCTATTGTGTATGTGCTAATCCCGGCGAATCCATCTTTCACTTACCAGATCAATATCTTACTACAAGCCTAAAGTACAATGCCTGAATCCCGGTCTGAATGCTTTTGAATTGTGTCGCAAAACATGCTAGATACACTGTAAATTCTATCAGGGATGTGAACACCTTGCTTTTCTGTTCTAGAAATTGCCGCAAACTGCCACCTCCCACCTCGAACTCTTCCTGTTTTTACTGTTTTTACAGAATATAAACATCCAAATTGTTTTCAAACTCGTGATTTCAGTCAGGGTCCTTTTCATTATGTCAATTTTTTTTCATGCCATTATGTCCCTTTAAAGCAAAATCGGGAAAGTATGAAAATTAGCCTGTCAACCTACTAGACCAGGACAAATCCAGCTATAGCAGGATTTTGTCCCTGCGAACCGGAAACACTGGCTACGCCGCTGGTTTTGCTTTATAGGCAGATAAAGGTTTTACACAAATAATTTAGGTAGTTACTTGTTTTTAGAGGATTATATAAAAATAAATTCTTAGTATTACTATTAGTATTACAATCGGTGTATAATACATACCTTTAGACTAGTAGTAGTCAACAAATGTTATGTAATAACTATCTTTAAAACGTTATTTCAGTTATTTAAAATTAAATTTGCCATTTAATTTAAATATTTTAAAAAAGACGTCCAAATTTAAATTGAATGGAACTGCACATTATAAAAATACTTCAATGTTTGCAATCGAAAAAGTAGTCAATATCAAAATTGTCTCTGTCCTACCAGGATAATTCTTACGTGCAAAACTGAAGGACAAGACATTGGTTAAAACTGATTCTTTGAAGTTCACGCAAATTTCTCTGTTAGCTACTGGCAGCTTGATAATATTCTACTTATAACATTTACGTGTTGTGAGTAAGTTACAGACTTGAATCACCAAATTTAGGTAGTAGAACAGGGGTGTCCAACCTTTTTGATGCAGGGGCCGCATTGGTTGAATCCACAACCACTGCGGGCCGCAAACAAGTAATTGGTCTCTCAAGTTTGGTTTATGACGTGCCTACAAAAGTCTGGAAGTAGGACCCATATCTATACCAATATTTGCCGAAAAAGGGACCCATAGCAACACTAGATTTGGGATCATATTGAACACATTTTTTTTCTTTTTTGTTGACTTTTAAGCAAATTTGAAAAGAAATTGGCTTCATTTTGAAGAAATTTCGTCACAATTTTTTAGAAAATGTTGGTTTCAAATTGATGAAATAAGGCTAATTTTCCAACAATGTTTAAAAGTTCGGTTTCAGATTGAGGAAAATGAATTAATTCAAATGATATCTTTTTAAATCTATTATTTGAGATATTTATGCATTTTGATTTTTCTGGGTAGTATTCGCGGGCCGCATGAGAGCTCTTAGCGGGCCACAGGTTGGACACCCCTGTAGTAGAACATGACAATTAACACGTGATATTTGTCTTCTTGTACTGAAGGTCGGCATCACATGATAACAACGCCGTTTGTTCCGTGCAGAATATGAGAATATATTTTGCCATGGTAACTGGCATGTGATTGAAGAACAAAGGTTAGTTAATTGTCTTACACTACTATCTTTGGTTACTTGAACATCCAATGGCAATGTTTTAGAAAGAATTTGACGAATACACTTCTGGTTACAAATGCAATATCTAACTCATCGTAGTACCAAACTTAAAACAATAACATTGAAACAATTGCAATGGTTTCAAATTTGTTTCTGTTTATACAGAAATAAAGAATCGTCAAACTAAAATAAGAGTTGCTTTACCACTACAAATGCAAAGTTTCACTCGTTTGCTTGTAAAAAGAGAAAGCAGCACTGACTTGTTAAATTATTTATATCACTGAAAGAAAATTGTCCTGTGAATAATGACCTATTCGGGAGGCAAAGATGCGAGTTCAGATTATAGGAAGTGACGTTATTACGTCCACGAGCAAGACATTATGATTTATGTACAAGAAACCAATTTCTTTCATTAGAAACTTTGCTATATACTACACGTCTGCCCAATTAACAAAAATACACGATTTGAAGTCTTGATTTTATATTTTTTTACTTTTATCTGCATAACATTAAAACAAATTGGTATCGTTAGAACTCACGTGTTCCAGGCTTACAACCTAAAATTTCGAAATCAACTTCCACATCCGTCTAAATTTGACTGATTTTCTAAATAATCCTTTGTATTAAAAAATATATTGATAAACTAAAACTATTGCCATTGATGATCAAGAGGAGGTTGAAATTGAACGAAACTGGGATATTGAAATTAATGGGTAAATATATCCTGTCGAAGGATATGCAATACTTCTCTTTCAAAACTTAAATTTTGAAAATTGTTTAAATTTAAATGATTACAAAAATACCAAGGCCAATCGACCAGATTATCATACACAGCTGTTTGAAAGTCTCATTTATTATGAGAAAACCAGAATAAAACAAAAATTATCGCCGGCGATACACTTTTGACAACTGATTTGGAATATTTAGTCCACTAACTACATTCTGTGTAAATTTTATGAAATTTCATTGCAGGCAAATATGATTTTTCTTAAAAATCTAGTTTTCCACGTCTTTCTATGGAGAATGGGCATATAGAGGGCGCTATGACATACAAATCGTGACCTTTGTAGTCCTATATGGCAAGATTCCCGCAATGGATTTGTCTGATTTTGCAGAGATGATAGCTCTTGCATGTCCCTTCTTATATCAGTTGCCAAAATTGTGTCGCCACTGCTTAAAATTGTTCTAAAAATAAAAGAGACAATTTGTATGGGGTCAAACAGCTGTGCATACTATAGTAATCATGATTTATCGGCGTTCTTCTTGTGGTGTCCTGTGTACTCCCAAATATATGCGAGTTAGAGATATAGATATAGGTACAAACTATGCAAAGAAGCACTATATGCTGAAGTTGCGAATACCAACACTAATCCACATCTACGCTGTAATACAGTAAATGAACACATTTTACGAAACATCATTCGAGGGAATCTTAGTATACTGCGTCATTTCAATATTCTGCCCACTTGTATTTGGATCTCTTTTGACGTATATTGTCTGTGTTTGAGTAACGGAATTACATGTAGTGGAATAGTAGCGCGAATTGCACGTGGAACTATAGGTGTTTCTTTGAAGGCTACTTTCACTGCTGCAACAGTTCTTGAGGGCGCTAATTACAGTTCTTCTAAAGTTCCGTGACATGAAGCCGTAGACAATAGGATTAACGGTGGAATTAGTGAAAGCCAGAATATGACATATCATAGATGAAACACGCACTGAATTAGAATATTCGTTTAATAATCCAAAACGGAGAAAAATGCTGACTAGCATTAGAGGTCCCCAACAGACAGCATACAGCAGAACGACTACCATCAGCATCACTATTACCTGAGGAGATATAAAACAAACACAAACATGTTAAAATAACACAATATATTTTCGGCAAAATCCTACAATAAAGTATGTGATGGAAAATCTACTTCATTGTTTTGTATAATGATTCATCCTTTTATTAACATGAAAATGGCGTACCTCATTCGTAAAATCGTTTCATAATCCATAATATATTCGGAAAGAATATTCAAGATTGACTATAAAATTGTTGAAGTTAGAGACGAGCGGGGCAAGGTTTTCTGCCACCCCAACCCGGAAATTTCCCATCGCTTCTGCCCCGATCCGACCCGACCTGGCCCGATTGCAAAATTCCCCGATTAAAGCCACCATCAGTGATTTCTTCACATGTAAACAAATCGCGCCCCCTATTTTTCATCAGTTTTTTTGCACTGTTGTTTTTGAAAGCTGTAGTAAAGACCCCTGTAAGTGGCTATAAAGTGTAACACGTCGTATTTGTCAAGAAATTATGATTTTTAATTCTTTATTTACTAAATAACTGGACTTTTTGTAGGTCCAGCAACTGTCGTAAATGGCATCTTCAAGACCACTTTAAAATGCTTAAGTGTCTGTTTTTCACAACGAACAGTAATATAAGGTGTTGAATGACCTACCACTAGCGATTTAGAGACAAAATGTGCATTTTTAATTTGAAAAAAAAAAATGACTGATAGTGGCTTTAAGTTCTCCTTGGACCAGACCGACACGTAGAAACCTATACCTGAGTAATAATGACATCTATATAGTTTTGTTAATGTGAACATAATTTACACACAGAACCAGTATAAAGGCTTGATTTATTATCATTATAACAATAAAATCATTATATTTTCCTCTTTTAGTTTACTACAGAAAGAAGAAAAACGCGTCCCGACTTGACCCACGTCTAAAATCCCAGGACTGGACAAAACTTCCAATTAAGACGCGTTCCGATCTGTTCGGTTCGGTTGGTTCTAGGGAAAAGGTTCGGTCCAGGGCGCCCGCTTGTCTTTAATTTCAATGTTACAAAGATATTTCGAAATATATAATTTATTGTGCATTAATTTAAAATAGTTAACTAAAATTAAAGATTGTCACCTAATTAACTGCTCAATTCCAAAGTTTGAAATGAAGCGGATTCTTCATTTTGATGCAGTAAACCTTAATGTGAGGTATAGTTGTTCCTTCGGAAAGGTGGGTACTTTGACACGGACACATATTCATTCATGAGATTGAGATGAGGGACACCTTTATTCTTTGCTTAAATCATCCCCTGCTTAAATAAATACCATTACAGAAGTCACACGCGACAAGCGTACTTGCACACGAAACGTTGATTTCGTTAATACTTTATGTGATACTTCGGTTGTGCCTACTCTTTGCTCAAATATCTTCAAACCTGTACTTCAGCACCTTGTGCGGGGTGGCAACTTAGATAAAATATGTCTCATGACAGTTTTTATTTGGTCTCAATTTGTCCATATGAAATGGTGTCTGCTTATTCATGCAAACAGCAGCTCTGACATAATTAAAAAACTGCTGTTTTGTTTAAATAGCGCCCAAAATCGACCATTGGCGTCGCTTTCGGTTCTGCGTTTTGCATGTTCTGATATCTGACAATTATTTTAATCACTGGTGCAAAAACGGGGTTACTCTCAATTTGCTTGCTAATTTGCTTAGTATGGCACCAGGATCTGCAAAAGCAGCTGTGTGTGGAATTGTTATAAACGTATAAGCAACAGTCGGCTCTAAATTAAGCGATATTGCAGATTGTTTAGACCACGTTGATACCGGAAAGGATTTGGAACTGATTAGCAGCTATTGAAAAGCTCTTTTATGCGTTGACATGTTTTGTCAGGATTCATATAAATTGCAAACATTGTTGTTGGTTATTAAACTGCTTTATTTGTTCACCTGAACATGTCCACAAAAGGTTTGCATAACCTTTTCCACATTCATCGAGAGCAAATATTAAAGGCACTATCAGTGATTTGATAAATCAGAAAATAAAAAAATCATCAAAACCAGATTTGGGCATGTTTGTAACAGGTGTAGGTATCCTATTATACCTTTAAGTGCTAAGACTGTTGCCTGCTTCAATTCCTTTTCTGTCAATTTTTCAGTTGCAAAAAAAAAATAATTTATGCGAATTCTGCAGATGTATCCTCCACTTTTAAGCTATTTCTGCAAATTTCAAATATTTGTCCCTTTCGGTTGAATCACTGATAGTGTCTTTAAGTCAAATCATAAATACAATAGCAAACATCAATTTCTTACAGAGATGTAAATTTTCATTGTTGTTTTCTGTCTGTTTCTTAAGAACATATGGATTAGCTGCATCGTATCTGTATAATAGGTTAAGTGTCATAGTAATATGGCATATCAATTAAGTCGGATTTTAGATTTAGAACAATTACAAAAGCAGAAAGACAGAACGATTGCGACTGCGAAGCCGCTTTTACTCATGTTGACACATTTAATCTTAGAGAAAGAACATTGACCGCACAATCATGAGAAGGATAAGGAAAGAAGGCAAAGGGTAAGTGAGGAAATTATTAATATTTCAAAGAAGAAAAAGAAAACACAACGACGAATTTAACGTTGGCTAAAGCCGTAATTGGCTAGAGCAGCGATTCGTGGAGAAAATTAGACGTGCAATTGCAAGCGCGGAAAATAGGTTCACGGTCACTTGTGGGATTTTCAGATTCATCAGTTTGTTCGAAAAATGGTGTAAATCCAGATTTAGATTAAAACTTTAAAGGGACGGGAGAATTTTTTTGAGGATACAAATTTCTCTCAATTTACACTTGATTGGTTGTAAAAAACCTACCGAGAACGTATAGAAGGTTTAATCAACAAGAAAAAGAGAACACCAAAACTATATTATGAACTTGCTTGCTAACGTAATGGGCCCTATTGAAAACCGTGCATTGATTTCTGTCGTGCATGACAGATACTGCAAAATCATCATCTTAATGATTTCATAACATAACGACGGTGTATTCGGCTTATTCACTTCAGGTGTGATCTAATACATTGGCAAGCATTCCAATTTGCCAAAAAAACCGGGTTCGAAAAAAAAATAGGGGCGCTTCTTTCTGGAAATGTCCTCGTGTCTCTTTAAAAGAAGACCGTCTCTAAATATTTATTTAGTCATTTTTAATAAAAATAATTTCCTTTCAAATTATGAAATTTGCCAAAATTGTTCCCATTATTGTTATCATTATCATCATCGTGTCGTCGTCATCATCATCATAAGCAGAAGAATAACAGATACAGAAAAAAAGAGTAGGTAAGGAAATAGAAGCAAAGAAAACAACAGCCCCTAGTCATACTGGCAAACATATTGTGTAAACAACAAAGTATTAACAAAATCGATACGAAGAAGAAGAATCTGTTCAGAATAGTACTTAATATTCAAGCGGTCCGAATCAGGGACAATTGTGAATACAATCCATAATTGACGAGGATGGATTTTTGACATTAAATGAAGCGATCAATTGACAATATTTAAAAGATCATACCCATAGATAATTTTGAACGTCAAATTAGAGCTTTTCAATTTCTGCTAGATTTATCTGCAAATTGGAAACTTTGAACCAAGCCCTTTTTGGGCGGACAGATTCGAGACACTGTCGTTGGCTTTTCTCGTATCGCCTTATCTGGACGGTTATGATTAATCCTTTCAATGGGCAGCAGGAAGACAAACGTAGTATCTGATGTTGAATGTGCTGCTCATTGTTTTGTGTGTACAAAAAGGACTGCCTCAATTTTGTTACTGTGGAGGAAAATGTTTTTTTTCCAAATCAATTTTATTATAAAGAGATCAGGTGATTTTTGTGTCGTTGATTTTTGTAAATATGATAGAAGTGAATTACATTACAGAATAAAGGGAAGCTTCTTCTATTAAGTGAACGCGTGTTGGCTCGGTATTAAGAAATTGCTTTTAAATAGTTTTTTTTGGAATTTTCGGATACCTAGAAATGTTCTCAACTTTATTTGCAACACTGTGACACCACTTTCCACAAGGGAAAATCCGCACGCTTTTAATACCATACGTAAAATATCAAACCCCCCATTCCCGGCCAGTCGTAACAGAGCCAATGGCATTGAAAAAATATTCAGCAATAAATTGAAATGGACCCTACTGAAAATCATTTGAAAACAATTTGGGTGTTTATTTATATTTTGTCAAAAGAGAAGAACAAATATTATTTTCTTGTAAAGCTTCCTTTCTCTGCCACAGACAGCCAAGGTTGCTGACATTACTTGTAAAAACATGCAGGGTCATCAGATCACAGTCACAGACCATTGGTATTGTATGTACTCATCCCGCCTCATATCTTACTACAAGCCTGAAGGTTACAATGTGTGAATACTTTTGTATTGTGTCAAAACTGCTAGAACACTGTTAAAATTGATAAGGAGTCAACACTTGATTTTCTTGGCAGTAATGGCCTTTAAACTCTGCCGTTTTACTGCTTTTACAGCGGGTTAAACATCTAAATTTATTTTCAAATTTGTGGAAGTGATTTCAGAAAGTGTTTTTTAAAATTGTGTTCCTTTTAACTGAGCTTTTATATACACTAATCTGAAACCAGTTGGAAAAATCAAACACAAGTATTTAAGGTTCTTTCCTCCCTTCGTCTTTCGGATCCGCATATTATCAAGAGCCGAGTAGGTTTATCTCCAGCCAAGCTGAACCATTTCTGGTAAAAACGGCGATGCAGTTGGCATGTTAAGTATGTTTTGTTCTAAAACTTTGTGTAAGAAAGACGTTGGGAGGGGGGTGCTAGAAAGAAAGGTTTAATGGGCGACAAAGATGAATGAAATAAAAAAAAATAAATCCCCGGTTTGAACAACATTCCCCTAGTACCGTGGTGAAAGTAATCATAGTCGGCAGGTATCATAGTCCCGGGCCCATAGACGACAACAGAATAAGTGTAAACTAATGTTGTGTGAAGAGTTCAACTGAATAGATTGCCCTTTGTTCACATGGTTCGGACTGGAGACGGCGGACCAGATCTCTGCCACACCGGCAGTAAATAATGAGTGATTACAATAAGATTACATATAAGAAGGTTGAAAGCTTCTGAAGAGGTTTTTGGGCAATGTTTTAAGCAAAGCCGCAAGGTTTGGGTGATGGTTTTAGCACTTAAATGCATACGTGAGGAGGAAGGAGGGGGTCCATAGATTTTAACGACGGTTGTATTGTAAAGCTGCAATATATTTGGTGTATATTCTAAATTTGTCTATCTTTGTTTCACCGCCATTGACGAAAAAAATCACATCCATCGCGTCGTTTTTGCGTGAATTAGCATGCACCCCCAGAAGGACTTTATGCACTGACGGGAACGCCCATGACAAAAATGGAAACTTAAACTTAAGTGCCAAGAGGGGGGTTCCCTTAGTACCCGCATTTGATTTTTTGCGATTTTTTTTCGGTTTACGCAATCAATTTTTCAAGGAGTTTTTTGCTAATTGTCTGATTTAGGATACGCTTCTGCCTGAACTAAAAAAAAATCCAGCCCACGGCCTTCATTAGAAAATTAGGTTGTGTCACTAGGAACCCCTCTTGCCCCGTGGGCACTGACGGAAGTGACAAAATCAATATTTCCTAATTAAACAAATTAAAGTTAATTAAATATTGGGATTATTTGCTTAGATATATACCTTAGGAGGCAAATTAATTAATAATTAATAATACTTAAATCAATAACCTTTTATATGTGATAGCATCAATTTCAATTTGTCATGACGTGCTCTTAACTGTGTAAGTCTATGAGAAACCCAAGGTGATTTGGAAGTTTCTGAGAAAAATACAGAGGGTATAAATAATTTGGCTATATTTGCAATGATTATTTTAATGGGTTATTCTAGAGTAGATATAATGAATTATTTTGGTTCCAAAAAATTATTATTAGTTGTGCGGGCGGATATGTGCGAACCACTCTTTTAGGAGAGTGACAATTTCAATTGGCATAGGTCATAGGTCAAAGAGTTGGATTTTCAATTTTTATTGTGGTTATAAATGGGTTTGGTTCTTAGGACACCATTTACTTGTGTTGTGCCCTGTTAATCTCCCTGGGGAAAATGGTTATCTGGGTTGGGTCCCTAGGAACCCCCCTCTTGGGCACTACCGGAAGTGAAAAACAATAAGATATTTTTACTAATTAAAAAATTTAATAAAGTAAGTAAATTTGGGATTTATTTGCTAGATATTACAGTAGGCGGCAATTAATTAATAATAATAATACTTAAATCAAATAACCTTTTTAGATGCTGATAGCATCAATTTACTTTGTCATGACCGTCCTCTTAACTGTGTAAGTCATGAGAACCCAGGTGATTTTGAAGTTTCTGAGAAAAATACAAGTGGTATAAATTTGGCTTTATATTTGCAATGATATTTTAATTGGTTATTCTAGAGTAGATATAATGATTATTTTGGTTCAAACCCTTAATTAGAGTTGCTGCGGGCGGATATGTGCGAACCACTCTTTTCGGAGAGTGGACAATTTCAATTGGCATAGGTCATAGGTCAAAGTTCGGAATTTCATGTTTATTGTGGGTATATGGTTCTTACGTGACCCCCATTTACTTGTGGTAGTGCCATGATCAATCTC
The DNA here is from genome assembly GCA_023653785.1 of Ophioderma brevispina. Classification (NCBI taxonomy): domain Eukaryota; kingdom Metazoa; phylum Echinodermata; class Ophiuroidea; order Amphilepidida; family Ophiodermatidae; genus Ophioderma; species Ophioderma brevispina. Next base: position 106,870 of record JAMKCH010004996.1, read on the forward strand.
CCCTGGGAAAAAGGTTATCTGGGTGGGTCCCTAGAACCCCCCTCTTGGGCACTAACGGAAGTTTTTTGGCTGGGGCACTTAAGTGTTAATAAAGAGCTACTGTGATTTTCCCCTTTATTTTATAATACATACACGCCAATTTGTATCTACAACCCTCAGGTGTTAGAGATGGAAATTCACGCGAGGTCAGTCCACAAGTTATTTACATACCCTAAGTGCGCCTTGTGCTACATTCTACCGTAGCGGAAGCGAAAATGCGAATTTGACACGAGTTATCATGCAACATTGCGCTAGATGATCATGTTTATGAAGCTGTAATACTTCAAACATAGGCGGGAACCCTGTTATTGCTTAAAACGGCTCCCTTACGGCTATAATTGGTTGGGTTTGTTGTATTACAGATTGTCAGATCGTATGTGTTTTAGTCAATGAAAAAGTTGCAATAAATGTATGACACAAATATTTATAATTTAACAACAAATTTCTCTATAGTCCTGCATGCCGTCTATCATCTTTAGAGGTACTGAATTTGTTTACACAATGGAAAAAAAAAAACAAGAGGAAAAATTATTTCGTTTTTGAGTGGCACTTCTTACGGTCTGCGGTCATTAAGAGTGACGACCCTCTTTCCTTTGACGGCTGCTAGACGCTTTGTCGGGGCTACACTTGCGGCCGCCGCACCATCATTACTGCGGCCTTGCTGGTTTTGGGCCTCTGGAGAAGCGAAACTGGGATCATCTGTACTTGAGGCGTCGCCTTTCGCGCCTCCTTCACTTTTCTGTGGCTGTATATTATTTTGTTATCAGTAGCGGTAATGTGTGTACTTGTTGTGTCTTTCGACGTTACTGGCGCTGGAATAAAGCGACGAGAATGACCCTTGGATAGGCCAAATTCCCATGATTAGAAAGAGAATGAGTTAGAGAATGGTAAAGCCGTACAAAGAAGAGAATTTTGCGTGTGCATCACTCGGGAAGTTTTTATAGCATTGGTACCATTTGTATAATAGCCTTATTCTCTGGGACGTTCAGATTTCTGTAAAAATAAGGAACAAAAGGAAGCTATTAATAACAATTGTTATATTGTATGGGATAAGAAGACAGGCGCTGAAAATATGAGGTATCAAACGATAACAATGATGTGGGAGTTTCCGTAACCGACCCATCTGACACTTTTTTATGACACACTTATGAATTCGGAAACCTTAACGGATGTGCTTTATTCCGTGACAGGTTTCCGAAATCATAGTGTCTCAGAAAAAGGTATCAGATGGGTCAGGGTTATGGAAAATCCCCAGTGATGTAGCCCAAACGTACAATCAGAGAAAATCACTTCCAACTATGTCGGCCTATTGTTTATGGCCACGGAACGGTAACGTGCTTACCCATGCATGGGTTGTGGGGTTGAATTGGATAAATTGTTAAGTGTCAATCAAACTATTTTAGCGAAATATCCTCAAATATACCAAGGCTATTGTGTTTAACGCTTATCTCCTTCAAATAAATGCAATTAGTCATTAATAATAATAATATCGAAATTTATATAGAGCAGTTTCCACGAACAAAGCTGTTGCTATTATTATTACGCTGCCTTTAAGAAATCGTCAATCATTTTGCTTCTTCCAGGTGGTAGCTGGCTAAGCGTACAATCCTATCAGCTCTTAGATTGTAAATCCGGATCCCCCCTTCAGCCCAAATATGTGTGTCTAAATTAGAAAACCGTTGATGTCTGTTTTAGGAAATCCTACAAGCAAGCAAAGTTAAGCGTAACAAATGCGTTGAGTGAAAACTAATTTCAAATTTTTTGAACAAATGCAGCATTTGTATATAACATTTACCACTTTGTCCAAATTCTTCGGCAAGCCTTATGGACCCTAACCTAAACGACGAATTTTCAATAGATATATTTCAACGAAAAACTCGTCACATGTGAAAGAGAACTAACTCTTGACATGCATCACCAGTGAAAGCAAAATAAGCAAATATTACTCGACCTTGAAATAATTAGGAGAACATTATGCTGCCGATTTTACATAAAAGAGGTAATTTTGTGGATTTCTCCAACTAATGCACTAAAATTTTTAAAAAAAGAAAAAACCTAAAAAATTAAAAAAAAAAAACTGTTTACAAAAAAAAACTGTTGGAGATGATTAATACCTTTGCAAAAGTGGTTCTCCAACTACAACCATAAGTTTACCATTCATTTGAACTGGAAAATCATGTTATTTTGTATACGGACTTACTGAAATTGTCTATGACGTTATCATATGTCGGCTGAAATCATCTCTGAACATCGAACAAGGCTAATGACATTTCAAAAAAGATTCTGTTGGCGTAGTGTGTATTAAACCACCCTATTAAGACCTCCTTTTTTCAAACAACAGAGCGTTGCTCCTCGTTAATATAAATATGTGACTCCCGGGAGATATCTCTTTCGTGTCGAATATCGGGCAGGGAATCAGTGAGGGGGGAAACTGAACGCGTAAGGGAGTGGGGATACAACGCCCAATAGCAGTATCCCATTGCAAATTCTTTAGTCAACCATTGATCAATTTTTCTTCAAAAGTAAAGATTCTCTTTGAATGTGAAGGTTTTTTTAAGTGTTTACGTTAAATTTCGACGCATATCGGATTTTTCCCAGTTCAGGTGGGTGGGAGTTTACAAAATAGTTGAAAGTTGACATTAAGTATGCGAGAACACCGAAAACGTCTATACCGTTTTGACAACCTTTTATGAGTATACAATGTTGCTATGGAGCTTAGGCAAAAAACAAATTATTTGGTATTTTTGTTCTTACAACTTGACACACCGATTTGGTGGACAAGGGCCGTATTTAAAAAACACTATGGTTTAATATGAGTCGGCAATTACATCGTAAGAATTGTAGGTATGAGCCCATAACCGAAACCCTGACCCCCGGGGCTTTTTGGAGACCACTATTTTTTGGAAACCTTATACTTATAGCAATCAATCAGGTGGTCTGCAAAAATCCCCGCCCTGGTTTAAAGAGTGAGGGCGCTTTTTTCAAATGGCGGCCAATATTCACTTGAAGGCCCTTTTTTGCATATATCTTAATTTTGAATCAAAATTCATGCATATGTGAACTACTTAAGTCGCCACCAAAAAACACCAGGAAATGTTGAACACCTTTTGGCATGGCTTACCTGGCTCTAGAGGGCGTCAATTTCAAAATGGCCACCAAAAACATGATGAACTGAAACACCTGTGGATTAGTTTGAGGTAAAGTAAAACACTAAAATAAGAAAGGAGGAGCCTGTCAAGAGTGTATAGATATAGGGTGCTTTGTGTAAAAATGGTCTAGGGCTTGCTATTACAGAAACAACCCAGAGCTCCTTAATTCACTGATCACCTTGAATCAGCATAACCATGTTTTCTTGGGTCTGAGGTGACGGAGGTGACTAAGTGAGCAACAAGCTTCGTACACACCTGCTTGCGGAGGATTCAGGCAAGGAGTGTATGCGTAGCGACGCAACCAAACGCGTCCACTAAGTTGTAGTTGTTAAGAAATTACTAACGTATTTCAACACACAGGGCTGGTTGTGGTCTAGGGCTCAAGGATGGAATGCCCCGGGGAGCATGTTCATGCCTCTCCTGTTCAGCATCTGTGCCGGCGACCGGGCTGAGAGTGCGGGAGCCTGTCTTGGTCTTGAAAGACAATCTTGGAATTGGCGCACAGGATGGAGATGTCAAAGGGAGACTGAAAGGGCCTTTAGATGGGATCGCCCCTTATTGTGTGGAGAACCTTCAGCGCGCAAGTCCATCCGGACACGGGTATGCTTTCCGTAGCGCGTTGTGGCAGCGTACCTTTGAGTGACCGGGTCTGGAGAGCCCCTGGAGCACTGTGATACTCATGTTTACTTAGGAGTCACCTTGGACTTCATTCTCTTATAAGGACCACATCGATCGGAAGCAGTGGCCGTCGGTGTAGGGGGGGCAAAGGGGAGACAGGGGCACATGCCCGGACACCACCTCGGGGGGGGGGGGGCGTTTCGGAAA